>JAEAOA010000703.1:157500-232500 GCA_016746295.1 Potamilus streckersoni | reverse complement strand
TGTCTTTCTTCTTTGTATTGCAACAAGATTTTCATTAAATATTTTCATACTCACAAAATCATCGTCTGACACAAGTTTGTTTCTACGATTGATATCATTAATTATTTCGATATTTACGCGTCTCCTAATATTCTCCATCGTCTTACCAAAAACGGAATTGTTCATCAGTTTAAAGAAGTTTTTCTCAAAATCTGTTTTTGTTGCAGCCCTTCTTGAAGTGTTTGAGTTAATGTAACCTCTCATCCACGGCGACTGATTAAATTTTAGTATACGATGAACTTTTCTCAACACAAGACCAGCATTGACTGCTTGTTTTAAAACTTTGTAATGCAAAACTTAATGACGTTTATGAAGCAAATTTGGTACTAGTTTCTTGACCACGGAATGTTGCCTTGGTGATGCTAACGCTTGTTGTTATTTTGATAATAAACTATAATCTATGACCATTGATTCCGCACAGGAAGGGTAATCGTTATGCAATTTTTGTAGCGAATTTGAATAATCAAGATCAATTTCAACGAAATATGAAACATCGTCGAGTATCTTTTTTCTGTCTCCGATAGAAATCGATCAGCTGTTATCCAATGAAATCCACCAAGAGGCATTGGTTCTATCATTGAACCACCGTAAAGATTATTGCAATCTAGATAAACTATATATTTCGAAGGGAGCTCAGGATTACACTGTTTCAAATATTTGTTGTTTGCTTCAGCATATTTTTTGGTTATCACGCTAAGACCGCCTCTGATACCTTTTTCAATAAAATTGAACATATCAACGTCAGTCAGTAATTCTAACCTTACCTTACTAAACTTTAGCAGAGCATCCCATGACAATCCAGAGGCAGAATAATACCAGCAAGGATCTAGTCCATAAGTATTATAACTCACTTCTCGAAAACTTTCAAAAACATCTGCTAATAATAACACGTCAGTTTTCAGGTATAAATCATGATAATTACCAAAAGTCTCACAATCAAACTCTTTTCAGATATCTTGTGCATACCTGTACTCGTCATCGGTTATATTTTCATTTTTAAGTTGTGAGTAAAATTTATCTGTGTTAGGTAAAGATGTTTCATCAAATTTACTCCAATCGTCGAGATATTCATACGGAAATACTCCTTTTTTAGCTAGTAGATTAAATTTATCTCCAAAACAATCTCTTAGGTTATCAAATTTACTACAACCTTTTACTAATTCATCTAACGAGGCTGCCATGAACTGCAAGCTGTCAATGAAACGCAATTTACCTAGCGTAACTGACATGTACATTTCAAAATTATTTGGAACACATTTGATGACGTTATCGAGTTTTAGACGAGCTTTTATGTCAGGATCACCAAAAGCTTCAAATATAATGTGACTATCATATCCTCGAAAATGGTGGAGAATAACCGGAATAAAATCTAGAGCATGAAATTTTAAATTACACTGATCATGAGCCGCCCCACGTACTGTCCGGTCAAATGGCAATGGTCATGTACTTTTTTCCTCACATTGTCAGGGTCAAAAGCTTTTTCACAAATATAACAAATTTCCGCTTGCTTGTGATCGTATTTTTGTTGAGGTGTTAATTTTAACATTGGCGTTACATTCTTCAAACGATAAGTAATATTATCAACTTCGTTAATCAACTTCTTGAGAAGCAAGACAGCTGGATTTTTACCACGATAGTATTGGATTGGTTTAGATAATCTAGAATCAGTACAACAAACTACCTTATACGCTACTCCACACTGAACATGATTTTGAACTTTTCTTGTACTCGATTGATTAGGATTATTTTCTACGCCAAGTACAGGTTGAAGTAAACACTCAAAATCAGCGTATATGACGAAAGGAATTTTTAGCTTGTGATTATGATGGACAAACTGTAACACACTATCTTTTTTAGATGGCATTGTTATTCTTTGTACATCACTTCAGTACTGCAAATGATTTTGTAATGTTTCATTGTTTGTACAGCCATGCAAGCAGCGGTAACAAAAGAACTTTTTATTCTTATTCTTAATATACTGTTTGCCAACTAGTCTGTTAAAGTTTTTAATCCAAACGTAATGATTTTTATAAAACAGTAAATTTATAGTAGATTGTGAAGCTTTTTTTGAAATATATCTCGGATATACCTCCTCTTTTTCATCTAGTCCGAAAACGTTAATTGAAACATTGGTTTGCTTTTCAAATTTTGGTATTTGATTTTCTGCCACTGGAAAGTTAATATCTTTAAAATTTAATACAGGCACGTGACTGATATACTTCTCAATGCAATCAGCGTGTTTTTCTGCTGGAAATAGCGCAGGAAGAACAGCCCATTCGAAACATTTGTTATCTAGGTTTTTGATGTTTATACAGCATCTTTTATTTTTTATTTTTGGTGGCAGGTCGATGTACGAACTACCGCGTCATATTTCATCGTGTGAAACAATATTTCTTTGATTATTCAAAACTTCCAACCCGAACCTAATTCGGTAAATTCCTCTATTTTTTCCATATTTCGTCGTGTATTTCATCAGATAGTGATAAAAGATCAGTCCCAAGCAAAACACGTCTTGATTTTGCGTTCATATAAGGGTCTGCAATGTCCTGGTTAGTTGATTCTTTTGTTACAAGTAGCTTTGAAAATATAGCATGATATTGCACTAATAATCTGATACTTTTATGTTTTTCGAGCTCACGTTTTACAGTTGTCTGTAGTAGGTGGTACAGATTTGTTGCAGTAAAATTTACTAGCACGATTTGATTATCAAATTTATAACTATTGTCAAAACCTGTAAAAGTAGTCGCTATTTTATCAGGTTCTCCCATAAGGCTCTTCTTGGTTATATCACGCAATTTTAACATTGCTATACTATAATGTAATATTTAATTGATAATTTACCTCACACTGCGCATGCGCTAAACAACAATTAGAGATAAAAAAATCACCTATAGTATAATGACAGCAAATCTGACAAGCGCACGTGAGCAAGAGGTATATCACGTTCACTCAAAGTACAACTTATAGGTTGGAAATGCAATAGGTTCAGTCATTAACATCAAAACAAGAATATCGGTTGGCAAATTCACGCCAGCGGGTTATCAGTTTAATGTAAAGAGAGATAATGCCGAGAGGATTACAATGCTTAAAAAAGATTTTTTTTACACGTTGTTTTGCGATGACATTCCAAAAGGACAGCGTGTATATCATGTGAACGGTGCAGTCACTGATGATAACATTGAAAACTTATCTTTACAAAACGAGTTTCAGCCGCATCCGGTTTTTGATTTATACGAGGCTAACGATAGCGGTATTATTAGAAACAGAAAAACTAAAACAGTTCTTGGTACTATGAGTAATACGGGATATATCAGTGTAACTGTTAGAAAGATATCGACAAATCAAGTTCATTATTATGGTCATCGTTTTGTTTACGAGGTGTTCAACGGATCTATACCCAATGGTCTGGTTATTAATCACATCAATAACATAAAGACTGACAATCGATTGGATAATCTAGAACTTGTTACCCAACAGGAAAATGTAAGAAAAGGACGAGGTGGTGGTATTAATTTTAAATGTCCATCAAAACCTGTTGTTTCTTTAAACCTCGAAACGGATGAGGAGATAAAATTCAAATCTATTTCAGCTGCGGCGAAATATTATAAGATAAATCCTTCAGTTGTACAATTTGTAGCTGATAGAGTAATGAAATCAACTTTTTCAAGCAAATACGATGCTAGGATTCGTTTTAGATATGATGATCAATAATATTTTGTAATTCAGTTTTAGTCAAACAATGATGAGCAAATGTTATGATATCATCACAATCAAATTTTAGTGTCGTTACTGCACTTTCATTAATTTTATTTTTTCTGCTGCTGTTAGCAATATTTTATGAGTATCACCTTGCATTACAATAACTTCAACAGAATATGCACTATAACCCGACAAACATTTTCTTACCGCTTCGGATAGTTCGTTGTAATTTAATATATTAACTTTTTGGTAATATTTTATCTCATCAGTCATCTTATAATAATAAGTTAGATGAAAATATATTATAATAATGGACTTGATAAAACGACTCGCTGAATTATACGAAGAAGATACTAGTGATGAGGTCACGCATAGTATTACATTTTCCAAAGATTTCGTAGACAAATCTGTTGGTTTTAGTGAAGATGATATTTTATATAACAAAAAAACTGATGATGATGGTGAAATAGTCACTGTTGCTGACAGATCTAATTACAGCAGAACAACAACTAAACGATATAATGCCAAGTATTACATTGCAAAAAACAATAATGAAATTTAATTTTACCGTTGCCGAACAGCAAATATTTTGGCAGCTAATCAAACCTTTCTTAAACATCAGAATTCCAGGCCGACAGAAAAATATCAAATTCGATTTCATATTTGTCAAGATTTTTAATCTAATGACGATCTCTGACGATCGCAGACAATATCTAATATCGTTAAGTAAACCAGTAAAATGTAAATCTGTCAAACAAAAGTATGAGGAAATTTATAATAGCATTATATCATAATTTGTTTGGTTGGAATTCAACTGTTAAATTTATCGCCATACCCACGCCATTTGACTAAACTTTTATTTCCTTTTTTCCTTATCACTTTTTCAATAACAAAAACATCCTGCTCAGTTTTCTGTAGTTTTCGTAAAAGCTACCTACGATAGGTTCCTCTGCCAGATCTTTTAACACGCACGTTACAGTTGTTGTTAAAAGTACCTTATCAACCACAAATACTTCTTCGCTCCAGTTCGGAGTAAATCCTTTTGCAAATACTTTTTTTTATCAAAGATATTCTAACTTTATCACCAACCTTAAATTTATGTCTGCGGGACATATTATCATTTGCTAATATCAGATTTTTAATAGCATTATTAAGTGACATTATGATGGTTCGATGCTTTATGTTATTATATTCACCTACGATTTGAGAAAGGTTATCGATGTTTCTGTTGGTGTTTTTAGCTGTCATAGGTTTGTGTAATTTTTCGTTTAGCGTGCGATTAAATCTCTCGACAACAACGCTTTTACCTTCGTTTCCTGTAACATATATTTTTAAATAATTTTGATTTAAAAACTGCTCAAACTTTTTGTTAAAAAACTCAGATCCGTGATCAGTCCAGATTTTATTTGGTTTTCTTTCTGTAATCGTTATTATTTGTTTTACCGCATCAGTCATTGAAGTCCCTGTCTTATCCGAAACAGGTACACTGAAAGCGTATTTGCTAAAAATGTCTATAACATTAAACAAAGACCTTTTTGGAGCGCCATCAGCGCCAACGTTAAACTGAGCCAGATTGGATACATCCACCAAATCTATTGCCCAGATATCATCTACAGGATTTGCGACAACTTTACGTCGTGGGAACTTTTTTTTAGGTCTGTGTAGTTCGACTGCGAGATCATCGTATACTTTGTTTCCAAGTCGAGACTCTCCGAGTCCAAGTTTATATTTTGCTCCAATCATTCCCTGAACAAATCTTCTATCAAAACGTTCTCGTAGATTTGTTGGCTCCATATCACGTAATTCGTCTAACATTACTTTATCACAATCTGATTTCGAGTTTTCATGATCACGATAACAGATATCATGACGCATTGCTATTGCATCCACTTGATTGTAAGGCTCTTGTCCTGGCAACGGATTGTCGTTTTCATCTAGTTTTTGATCCAGCGGATTGTAAGGTCCTGTATACCGATGACCTGGCAAAGTCCATCCGCCTTTTGGTTTTGGTAATTTTCCAATAATTTTGTGTATATCTATACCTGACCCTATTATTTCTCAGTTGTTACAACATTGACAGTATGCGACAATTTTATTTTGCTCAAAACACAAATTTCTGTCAGAATCACAGTAGCATATCATTCTATATTTTTAGTCGTCTACTAAAATAATATCAGGATAACCAGATCCTATTGACACTGTCGCTGGGGACGTTTTCTTTGAAAACATATCTTTTATTTTTCCACAGACTGCACAAATACTTTTTAATATTATCCTTTTTTTGTTTTTTCTGTTGTTTCATTAATATTTTCTGTTTTAGTTCTACACCTGAGACAGTATGTTGACATTATTATATTTTTAAGTTTAGATAAAATTAATTGCGATCTCATCATTAGCGTGAGAAGGTCGCTTATCAAACTGTAAATTTTTTTTAAAGAAATTGAGATTTTTGCTCATCTGTCGGATAAATATAATACAATAATATACCTAAGCAGACGTTCCAACAGGTTGGAGTTGATTTGATGAATAATATACCTTTTTAAATTTTTTGTTTATATACCTTTTTATTACATCGCTTGGGGGAAGTCCAAACGAGTCGAAATAATTATTATTATAAACTGCTACCCAATGTTAACCGGATCCGTCATTGAAATCTTGTATATTAATCACACACGAACTGACAGCTAATGGCGATTTTATTGCTGCGAGTTCATCTTTAGAATAAACTCCGTGAAATCCAGGAACCGCTTTTAACTTACCAATTATATCAAAATTGCTTAGCGGGGTGGTCGTGATCCTGGTAATGTTAGGCCACGTCCGATTTCTAAAAGATTTGGCAGCAGACTTTCCGCTAGTCCCGCCAAAAGTGGAGCGAACGGAATAATTCCTCCTTGTTTTGTTTGATTGCATTTGCAGTTGCATTTTGATGTTGGCGATTTTGTTGTTTTCTTTTTTGTTGTTTTCTTTTTTTTGTTTTCTTTTTTTCTGGCGATTTTGTTGTTGGCGATTTCTTTTTCAGTTGTGGCATTATAATATATCATTTACATAAAATTTACAATCTTTTTATTCCACTTCCACGAATGATACCATTACCCTCAACAGCTTTCTTCCTTGCGACAGAGACTGCTCCTGACATTGCTGCTAGTCCTAATGTTCCCAACACCGGCAAAAGTTTAGGTATTATTGTGCTAGCTAATACTGATAATACCGGACCAAGAAAACCACTTTTGACGGCAATATCGTTTGCCATCGTTGTCATTTGTGCAGCACTCAAATTTTAAAAAAAAGTGTTTTTTACGATCATACTTCTTTACTTGATTTTTTGTTAGCATTAATTTTGTTAAAACACCATCAGAAATATTAAGATTGATTTTTAATGATACCTGTTCTCGCTTTGCAATAGCAGCTACTAATTTTTTAACTTGGCCATCGGTCAAATATACTTCTTTTACAATATATTTTGCCATTTTATATAACAACTGTAGATTAAACTTGAACTGTCATTTTACCTCCAATAGAATCTACCGTGATAAATCTATCACTAATCACTAATGCGTATACGTATAACGGTGCTACTGGAACCT
The DNA here is from genome assembly GCA_016746295.1 of Potamilus streckersoni. Classification (NCBI taxonomy): domain Eukaryota; kingdom Metazoa; phylum Mollusca; class Bivalvia; order Unionida; family Unionidae; genus Potamilus; species Potamilus streckersoni. Next base: position 225,178 of record JAEAOA010000703.1, on the reverse strand, counting down.
CTCCAAGTGTCCAGGTAATTTCAATATCCGCTGTGCTGTCTACAGCTCGCTCGTTATGTTTACTAACATAAAAATGAAATATAGGATAGAGTGTACGAAATTCCTCTGCTGATATATGAGATCCATCTTCAATATCTTGATATTTTTGCATTGCGTCAAGCAGATACATGTACTGTCGAGAAATATTTTTATTAACGTCATCAGCAAAATTGCATTCTATCGCTCGTACTGGATATTGCTTTAAATTTAGTCTAGCGTATAATAGTCTGACATTAGCATAGTCAAATATTGCATTATTTTGTTGTTGGTTGCCTCGTTGATGAAATACGACAAATATTTGTCTCGGCAGTTGTTCGCTTGATGTTGTTGTGACCCTCCACGTATAGTCAGTAGTATTTGGAACCGCTGTCTGATATATTTTATGCTGCTTAAAATAAATTCTGTTTGTATGCTTATCAAGCGTGCTATTCAGTTCTGACATTTTAGAGATTGACGGTGTTATACGTGGCATCCACAGAGCAAGTTTGTTTATGATAAACTGTACATCAACCCCTCCAGATCTAAACAAGCAATCGTTTTGTTCTGCTCGATCTAAAATAAGCGTATGTTTTACTCCGCGAAATACTTTATCATAATCGTGACAAAAGCCGAAAATCATGCTTAGCGGAAGCATCATTGTAATTTGACGTGATCCTGCTGAAATTTGTCTTCGCCTAGCAAAACCTTCGTTATAGCGTGGATTTCTCACGTCAAGTGTGTTAAGAAGTAAAGTTAACATCGCAGTACCGTTTGCATCTGCAGCTGGTGGTGTTATATTTAGATTATTAAAAGCTGCTATAAGAGAAACTCTTGTAACGTTTGCATTAGCAACTGCAGCAGGTGCGGCAATATATAGAGCAGCAGCATTAGCAATGAGAAAATTTCTCACAATTACAGCATTTGCATCAGCGTCAGCTCCATGTACTATAGCGCCTCTCTTTAAAAATTCAGTTGATTCAGCTATACCCCGTCCAGTATCTTTAAACCACGTCATGTTGGTTGCAGTTGATCTCGAGTAATCGTCGGAAAACGAAATAATATTTAAAATTGCACTTGCAACTTGTAGATGACCTGAAATATCTTCCATAGTTTGATTGGCCAGTTGATATCTAGCTCTTTTGAATAAACTCCAGCCGTTATTTATGAGAACTATTTCTGCTCCAACTGCAATTGCAGCAGGTGGATTGGCTACTGTCATAATCTGACCACGAACTTCTAGCATAGCCTTATGTGGCAGTAGAAATACATCTTCGTCTCTGGTGTTAAAGGTTCTGATACCAGATTTATTTGGTTTGTTAGAATTCTCATCAAGATACTCAACATACTCGAATTCTGTCACATCGTTGTCGATGTCATAAGTTTCTGTTAACTCGAGATAATTTTTAACAGACATTTTATTTTATTAGATTATATAAAATTTTATTACGGCACTGTTACTTTAGATATCAATTTTTGTATGATTGCTCGCCTTTTGGTGATAATAATTTTTTTGTTGTTGTTATCATAGCTCGCTGAGTTTCTTTTGTTGGAGCGATTTCTGAGATAGCTTGTTTTATTTCAGATGCAATCGGAGGATCTCCTTTTATTTTATTAGCTATTTTTTGTCCAACCGCAGTCACAGCGGCAGATGCAGCTCCAGTTGCAAAAGCTTTACCCGCGTCAATAGCAATTGGTGCAACTTTACGCGCTCTAACCGGAATTTTTTTTAATAACTTTAGTAAATATATTTCCAACAAATCCTCCTATTATTTTTCTTCGATAAATTTTTTTCTTTGTTTCATTATATTTGGTGTTGCATAATTTTTACTTTTGCTCGCGTAGATGTAAATAATAAGTTACAACTTCATTATTAACATGCAACTGTTCTCCAGATTGATCTGTCAACTGCATTATTATATTTGATATTTGATCTTCAACGTTTAAAGGATAATAGATAATATGTCGTGGAGTTATTTGCATGAGAGAACCTGGCGGAACTTCTGGTGAGAAACTGTAAATCGTTTGACCCTTGCTACCTTTTGATGTATAAGAGCCAGAAGCAATAGAGCAATAGAGCAATTTACTAATATCGTATTTACTTCTGTTATATTTACTGGCAGTTTACTGTCATATGTAATAGGCAGATTAAATGCATCGTAACTTATGTTAGTAAATCCTAACAGTTGTGCAATACTTCTTTCTCTTGGTTCAAGACCGATTAACATATTTTTCAAAGTTATCCTAGCTCGTAATGTGTTATAATTCGCTGCCAATTCAAAATCATCAGCCACACCGCCAGCTTTTGTTATGAGCTCTTTGATTGTCCTGTTTACGTCAGTAATATTATAAGCTCCTTGTGGAATGTTTTTTTTTGTAGATATTGAAGAACTTGTAAACATAGTAAACCACATTTCATCGTTAACATCAGTTTTCACGTTAGGCATAGCATTCCAGCAAGTACAAGAAATTAATCCAATCACATATTGTTTTGCAGGATCTAGTTGTATAGGCGGAATATAATTTACTGAAAGGTTTTGCTCTACTTTTTCCGCTGTTTGAAAAAACATGGAAGCAATAACACCATATTTCATTCTATCGTAAAGTGAAAGCATATCATCAATTTCTGTAACTGTGTTTATTTCATCTTTAGCAGCAGTTCCTTTTTTAAATATTGCATCTAATCTATCGAGTAATGTTTGATATTCTGTATCAATCCATCTGCTTATATTATTAATATTTTTTATGTTTTCTTTCTTTAAACAATCACCATATTCACTACCTTTTATCTCATCATTTGCTCTTTTTATAAAATGAAGTCTTTCCCTCTCCAGCTTCCATAAACTTTACAGTAAAATCAGCAATTTTTTTGTTGCTCCTCTTTGATATCTTTTATGTCTCCTGATAAATTTTTTATAATATTTGTTATTCCTTGCGTTGTTATATCTGCTAATCTTCGCTCAAGTTCAAGCGGATTGTTTATCAATCGATCTGTTTCAGCTTGTCTAGCAGCAGGATCAGCTATATTTGCTGTAAGTGCCTCAATTAGTTTTCTTTTTTCTTCATCAGATCTAGAAACAAGTTTTGCAGCAGCTGCTTCTTGTTGTTCTTTAACAATTCCAACCAACCCTTTTTCTTGCAGTTGTTTAAGTTCTTCTTCTGATAGTGGTTTAGTTTCATGTTGTTTACCTCATAGTGCTTTAGTAACCGGCTTGAAAAGTGTAGCTGTTGCTTCTGTAACAGTCACTTGTCCACGTCGTGCTTGTTGTATTTTTTGCTTAAGTAATGCCTGAGATTGAGCAAGTTTCTTTTAGATCTTCTATATTTTGTCTGCATCTTGCTCGTTTGTCCATCATTATTATTATTATAAATTTTATAAAATTGAAACGCCTTACTGTAAGTAAGTGTTAATACAACAGCGAAACATTTTTGTTGGATCATGTGTAAGTTTATTAAAAAGAAAGAGTAGTATTTATCTTTTGTAGCATTACGGTAAAGTTCAATAAACTTATCTTTTGTCAAGTCACCGTATTGCTCGCTTGTAATGTTTCTAACGTCAATATTGTCCAGTCCTGGAAATAATATAAAACAACCAGTATTTCGTCTAATAAATCTGTCAACATTATAATATCCTTGAGCGAGATAAACAGAATTACACTGTTTGTTACGTGACAGTGAGAAATATGATCTTATTTTATCCATCTCCATGTTTTTTTCGCGGAATATCGTCAAAAACTATTATCATATGTTCATCTGCATCAAGTTGATTAACTGGAATAAGACCTTCTGGCTGCCTAATTATAAAAAAATCTTCACCAGCCTTAAGTTCATCACGAAGCTTGTCATTATACTCGCTTAATAACTCGTACTTATCCTGCTGTGGATTGATCGGGTAAATATAAACTCTGTCATAGCTAAAATTATCACCAAAAAGCAAGTTCATAAGCAACTTTGTTTTCCCCGATCTAGTTCGCCCAACAATAAGATAATGACAATCAGGAAGTTCTTTGTTATGTTTGAGCTTCACCAGTCTCTCTGTATCAAAGTTTAATAATGACGATTTTGTCATTTTGTATAATATTAAACTAGTGTTGATAATTTTATCTAGGACAGTAAATAATGAGCTACTATGCAAAATTTGGAACACTATCAGGAGATTTATCCACAGAAGGTTATCAAGGTGATTTATCCAAATATGCAACTCTTGATCAGCTCAAAAATGAAATCAATAATTTACTAAATGTTGCCAGTGTAGATCCAAATGAAGTAGTCATTTTCCAGGACAAAGAAGGACGATTAAAGACGAGTAATGTAAAACTGTCAGATGTACTTGTACGAAATCCAAGTGGGAATATTGTCATCAAACAAAACAAGATTACAGATCTTGGATATCCAACTGAGGACGGTGACGCTGCCACTAAGAAATACATCGACGATCAAAAATCAAAGCACATGCCAGTCAATGGTGGTATGATGCATACATTTCTCAATATGAACAATAATGCTATTATTAAACTAAGAACACCCTAGTCTGACTTTGATGCTGTAAACAAAAAATACGTCGATGATAAACAGATTCCAATCAGTAATGTAATAGACAAAATCGAAACTGAATTTACCCGTCATGTGAATAAGTTTTCAAATTTTCGCAGAAACATAAACACGCTTAAAGATAAATTTTTGGGGGATCCATCAAATGTTGACATTACACTCGCTAATATTAACACAAAACTCAATGATATTAACACAAAACTCAATGATATTATTAGTGGAATTCCTAGTATTGTTGAGAAAACGAGTATGGTTAAAATTCCTCACAAACAGATTAAAAATATTGTGTTTACTGTTGCTTTTGGGTCTGGTGAATGGACGCAGCAAAATAATTCTATGAAATACACTGAAGAGGTTGCTGGTATGTATAGATAGTCAGTCTTTAGCATTGTAAAGTTTATAATATCTATCAGATCATGGCGTCATTTTATTGATGAATCATCTAGAACATCTTTATCAATAATAGAAATAAACAAAATATCAAATGATGGCTCGTCTGGAGTATTATCTGTAATCATAGATAAAAATTCTTCTTCAGAATTTACACTTGAACCAGTCGATAAAACTTTAACAAATGGCTCTTATAATTGGTGTTTGGAATTTATAGCTGAAACATCATAATTACCTATTATCTAACCAAGCCTAGGGATTATGTAAACAAATATAATAATTTAAAGAAATATAGTTGTTGATTTCAATCATATTTCAAAAGATATTCCAGTACAGGATGTGGACGCACTAATACAATACTACAAATATTATCACAAAAAACTTTGGTGCGTAAAAAAAATGTTACAAATATTATAACAAGATCCTTCTAGTAATATCACATCTGCCGTTGTTAATGACCAGTTCTGGTATAATTTCAAGTGGAATATCATTAAATCCATTTTTGTTAATCATATCCGGTATTGGTGTTTCACTTACAGCGGCGTGTAAAAAAGGAGAACTAAGACTTTTGATCAAAAAACACGGATGTTTAACATCTATTAAAACTTACAAGAAACTACTTGATCAGATCCGGTCTTACCTACGAGGAGTCAAATATAATATGGATGATTTATTACGTGAATTTCGTATTGTTGACAATATGTTAAGAGACATTCTACCAATGAGGGTTAGCAAATATGAAAAAATTATCAAAAAAAATATGAGTAACTTATAATTTTATGTAAACTTAAGATATAATAATTTATTTTTATCATTTTCATTCTAATGCGTAGTTTAATTTCCGCCTTGCATATGTTAAATGAAATCGCCACGCTATAATGCGTAGTTTAATTTCCACCCTGCAAAAGCATATGTTATCTGATGAAAAACTTGCGGTAGACTGATAATAAAACCCGTCTTGCCGTCTTTAGAGTAGTTCGTGAACATTCCACGCATGCGCCTGTTCTAACAAATTCGTCCACTTCTGTATGACAGAGCTTCCCTGGATGAATCATCCTGCACCTGTTGTTTTGTAACAATACAAAATACCTGTCTGCACCTGTTGTTTTGTAAAATACCTGATATAATGACGGAGTTTCTGGATAGTATAAGGAAGTTTACCTGAATACCGATCATGTACATAACTCTCTACCTGGATTCATTAACACTGTAATAACAGAAAAGGGGGGTGGGTTAGAAACCTTACTAATACTTTTGAAAAAAGGGGTGGGGGATAGTTTAGGACTATAGTTTATACTTATTTGGAGGGGTAAAAACAAGGTTTGGGCTGAAAACCTTGTTTTCCTCTACTACTATGCATGCAGAGAGAGAGAGAGAGAGAGAGAGAGAGAGAGAGAGAGAGAGAGAGAGAGAGAGAGAGAGAGAGAGAGAGAGAGAGAGAGAGAGAGAGAGAGAGAGAGAGAGAGAGAGAGAGAGAGAGAGAGAGAGAGAGAGCGTTTATGTTGGCTAGTAATACCGAACACTGCAAAGACTGGATTTAATTGCATCAACAGCTGTTGTTCGATCTTGAAGATTTTTTTCTTCTTCAAGATGGTTTCACTTGATAACAAGAAAACTCAGTGTTTATATAACGTTTTCAAGAGTACAGTTGTACTGTAAGCGGTTTTTAAGCTCGTTATATAAAATGTCGTGCCACTAAAGTCTAAAAGGTTTTAGCCCATATATCTAGCCTGTTCAGGTTAATTTGTAAATTATCGCGACTTTAAAACATGTTCTCTTGACTACCGAGTAGGTAATCAGCAAATAATCTTACTTGAGATTTTACAAACTGTGGTAATTATTGATATGACACAGGAGAAAAGATGACACAGACCGGTACCTTGTGGTACTCCAGAAAAAAAAATGACCTTAGCAAATGGTCCATTTAGTGAGGAAAATTTAATCCATGAAGGAACTGCGCTTTTAATGCCATATTTGAACAGCGGTTTTCTATCATGCTGATAATCAAACCCCTTAAAGAAATTGAGATAGTTTTATATACTTGTTTGCTACTGTCAAACGTTTCAGGAAATAACTCACTATAAAATGTAACAGAGTTTCACAGGAGGAATTTTACCGGAGTAAGTGATAAAGTGCATCAGGGTCTTTACTTTTTTTTTTTTTTTACAAATAAGACAGTTTATGATGGAAGATAGCACGTTCTGTTACCTTACAAAGACTCTAGCAAATTGAGTCTATACTTATTGATTCGATGCATCCCAATGCTGCATATTTCTTAATCGCAAGAACTGTTGCCCCTCACCAAATCGCCAGTGTTTAATCGGATAATGCTCGAATGGCATTTCCCCCACAGGTTAATGCAGATTTTATATGATGTGATGTGCTTATGATTTTTAACGTAGCTTTAATGATTGTTCAATCGTATCGCTACGATGTCTGCAGTGTGGCTGTTTATAGTGATGTCTAGTACGGGGGCATCATGCCGCAGACATGTAGCATGATGTCCTACCTAGTCACATTATCCTGACACCAGGCTGACCATTCCTAACACTAACCTCTTAATGCTGAGCACCAAGCGAGGAAGCTAGTAGTACCATTTTTGTAAGTCTTTGGTATGACTAGATCGGGGATCGAACCCACGACCTTGCAGATTTTATATGCGTGCATAATATTTCCATCTTTGCGTACATACTTTACATTGTCTAAACTCTCGTGAATTCAAAACACTTTATTACCTCTCCAAACTTTCGAATGTTACTCGATGCTGGTTCGTTTTGTATGTATTTGTTCGGTATTTTTTTCCAATGAGGAAATTACTATTGCAAAGAATAGCGAATTCAAAAGTAACCTTTTCTGCAAGTTGAATACATATATTTTATTTTGTGATATTTCTTCTTGAATAGTAATGCGTTTTTTACAGGTGAATTTGTGAATATTTATAGTAATTTCTTTTCTTTTCTTTCGTATGAAATAAATATTCATGTAGATATTAAATATCTAATTAATTTGTATATGTTTGAGGACTTAATGTGATCTTGTTGTTTTTCTGAGTCCTGTTGTCTTCATGGTTGGATTAATGTATTGTCCATGGCTAATGTGCACGCATGCAAAGTGAGATGCTAATGTTTTTTGACCTTAAATATTGTGTATTGCAGTCTAAGTGAAATGTCAATGTTGTCACGTATCACGTGTGAACTTTTGAAAAGTAAAATGCGTACATTCGGGCTTACGGACTTTCTCGAAACGCTATTGGCGTAATCCTTATCCATTGTTGAAAAATTGAAACAATGGTTTTGAAACAACAATAACAACAACAACAACAATAAATAAATAAATAAATAAATAAATAAATAAATAAATAAATAAATAAATAAATAAATAAATAATTAGAAGATGACAAATTATCTTGTTCATATGAATAATTATCCGTGAGTCCATATTACTATTGTTGCCCATGCTTCCTAGGTTTTGCAGGTACATTTTCAAAACTTGTATTTATCCCAGCAAGGTAGGCAGGATACCATGTTCTCCCAAACATTGGTATGGCATATAAATTCCAAAGCTGTAACTGAAATCCTCACACAATTATAGAAGATGCCTGTTTGCTTTGATCGATGTATCCACAGTCAGGGAATTGTTTTTTCAATTAGTTAAGCTGAGAGCAAGAAAGTTATTTTTTTATGTTATAAGTATGGAAAGTTGTTGATGGATGTTACATTTCTGCTGTCGGCGGCAGCACGTACAGTTTGTTGGTACTGAAGCACCAGAATTTGTAAATTAACCGCATTGACCTAATAGACCGACCTGTTTTTAGCACTGTGAACGGAAATCGGCGTTAGACAAATATTTTGTGCACTCAAATTATTAGTTTAGAGGAAAATTGTGAACTTAAAAACTATAGATGTGGAAGTGCAGATCGGTAATTTATTTAGTGTGCGCGAAGTTAAACTAGTCTCTTTATTTTTTTCTGAACTGAAGGCAGTAACAAGATTCGAGGACTGAAACGAAGCATGAAACTTGAAGATTGCATATACAAAGCGTCTGGCTTATTTGCCCTTGACCTACACTTATGCTTCTGATAGTGAAGCTGTAAAAGTCATCTTCTCACGGGAAATATATATATATATATATATATATATATATATATATATATATATATATATATATATATATATATATATATATATATATATATATATAAATGTACGCATAGATATTAATAGCATGTAAGCACTGTCGTATACAGTTCTACAAATATTAACATACACAATTTTAAAACTAAAACGGAAGAAAAACATTCACATAAAATAGTCAGTTCTATAAGACAAAAGTATAAAAGTTATAGACAATACAAGATTAAAGTAAACGTCTTGTATATTTTTTGGTGAAAATTTGTGATATAAACTTCATTTAGTTTAGAACATCAAAAATTTTCTCTGGTGGTACAGAGTTATGAAGCTTCTTAAGTGAGTCAAGAAAAACAAATCCAAGAAAAAACTTTCGTCTCACAGGTTGGAGAGCGATACAACCGAGAATAATGTTTACTACTGTTAGTGGATATCAGCAAGATCTGTAATATGTTTGAGGTTACCCTGAGTCGGGAAAGCGTGGGTCAATGAAGCTTGTCCTTCAAGCGAGCGGCGCAGTATCACTTTGTAGGTGCGATTTGTTATATATGAAAGATGCCTCTTTCTAATGCATGGTTACCCAACGAAGTTATAATTTCACTTAGATCGCCATGTATACAGAAGACTCCAATTGATAAAATATTTGACGTCACCATATATTTTCCCCCATTCGTATGCTATTTTGGTCATGATGGTAAGTTATAAATAACACGTGTAATAATATTTGAATTCAAGGTCTAACCTTATTTGCCTACTAAGATTGTCATATAAGCAAGCTTGTGAAACATCCTCTGGTCATTTTATTGTGTCTACGGTATGTTTATATAAGATTGTGGTCAACAAAATTATGCAGTTTTGTTTTAGGAGTAATCAATAGAACAGACAACATATGACCTATTCTGCAGGCGCATTATGGTACGCAGGCCAGAATCTATATTATGAGAAACTTGCATGTTCAATAATCGATTGCTAATTATCTAAACTTTGTTGCATTCTAGATAAATAACTTCCTGAGTATCAAAATGACATGTATATAGTGTTTTTATGTATGATGGCTGCTTTCTTTGATATTCTAAAATTTTTTAATTTTTTTTTTTTTACAAGAAAAGCCTATAAAAATGGGGCGGGATTCAAGAAAAGTATCTTAAAATGGTCTCGGATCCTGCCACGTGAACCATAACATTTAAAGTAAATATTGAATGCAAATAAGATTGCTGGTTAATATAGTAGTGACAAATACACAGAATGAATGATAAAAATGAGATTTCATGCCTAACATATTACCTGTTTTAAAATACAAAAATGTTTCAGAAAAGATAACGTATAAACATATGAATCAGCCAGGGTGAGCAGTCTGGTGTTGCCGTAATGACGGGTAATATACATTCGGATTCTTGGTAAAGGAAATATTAAATCAAAATTTCAGTAATATTTTCCATCGACACAGACAAATTGCAACTATTCTGTATTCTTAGGCATGGTTCTATTAATCGAACGTAATTAGCGTATAATGTTTTGCAGAAGATATTTCCTGTCTCCACCATTAAAGGATGTCCTTATAATCATTTAATCATATCCTTATAATCCTTTTAGCAAATCCTTCCGGCATGTCCTTATAATCCTTTTAGCAAATGCTTCCAGCATGTCCCTATAATCCTTTCATCATATCCATCCAGCAGGTCATAGAAGAAGAGTCATAGGAAAAATTATCAACAATCTTAGCAAGGGAAGATAACTTGGAGTTCTGACCAAATAATGCATAAGGATAGCTGCATGAGTGAGGCCGAGTCCTAGACCGTTATCAATAGATTTGACAACTCTGAAGAGGAATGCTGTTGCCCAGTGTATTTTTTTTAGTAAGGAAACCAAGTCAAAGGTAATTGTTAAGCATAGCAAATCAATTCTATACGATTATCCAATCAGACTTACTTGATGAATTTGTCTCTTCTGCATCACCATGGTGAAACATATGTATTGCTTTTTGTCGTGAACACGACAGTTTTGTGTAAACGTTTTCAAGTCAGATATGAAAGGTGAGATATATCACCGCACTGACGCAGACGAAATACATGATTCCCTTGAAGAATGTGATAAATATCGAAATCGGACGGTTATTAGCTGGGATCAGATGGAGGCAACACGTTTTTTGTTTACATTGTTTTCTACCAAACTATGTTTATTGTTGAGGACTGATATTTATGTCTACTATTCTCCAGATTTTGTGAGCAGAATACATTTTGAAATAAAACGATACACTCAAAGCTCACTTTGAATTGATGACTTTCTATCTCAAATAATTAGGATTCATTGCTCAATGATGACATTTTGCAGCTGATAAAATATCCTCGTCAATGACCAATTTATTGATCTGCCTTCAATGCGTCCGTCTTTTATTGAAAGGATGTAGTGGCGATCTTGACCTGAACTCGAATATTGAACCTGACGAGAACAAGGTGATGAATGCCAGAGATAGGTCGACTTGTTTTCTTTCGGATATAGTATAGGCTGCCATTTTCCCAGGCTTATCACTAATCAGTCTACGGTATAACTTCTGAAACAACCAACTTGAACTAAATATATCCTATGCATTAAAGCAAATTGGGCTTTTGACATTATAACAAAAGCCAAGTACATACAGACAGAACATAATAGAAAAGAATATTACGTCCAGATGAAACATTTTTACCGCCCCTTTAACACGTTCAAGCAGTTGTGTACTTAAATTCCAACCAAATGTATTTAGTAAGCTCTTGAAGTAGATGCTAAACTATTTCGTTGCACATATCACAGCCCCATTCACTAACATAAATGTCAGTGTTTATTCATTTGATGTTTATGTTGAATACTACGAGACTAGTTAACGATTTGCTTGGCTGTAGTCTTGGAACGTGAACATTGGTTTGTATTGGGCGTATGTAGCACAGACTGAGTAGACAGCTAAAGGTTTCCTTCTTGAGTGATTCATTTACATTAAATTTTATATCGGGAAAGATATTTTTGAGATTAGACGTGGGAGCTACTGACAAAATAAAACAACTTTTGCTGTCAAAATGATTTGTTCTAATCTGGCTAATTGCTTATTTGATATTTTCTTTACCATTTTACAAGAATATGGAATTGGTAGTATACAAAAAATGGCATTCTTCTGAATTGCAAGAGAAAAATTGATTTGAACTAAGAGAAAAGGTTAAACTTGTGAAACACGGTATTTAAATTTCTTGATAAAATCCATGCGTGTTTTGACGCCAGTTGAAGGGAGAAAGATAACATTTATATAGCACCATGAGCTTTTGCACGGGTCGTTACCGCCTGAAGACTGGTGCACTAAGCTGAGTGCGAACAAAGTTGTATTTATGTAATTATTACTCATTCTGCAGGTTACAAATTTAGCTGCGTCATCAAGCATAGTCATTATTTTGTTGTTCCTAATTTACAAATCCAGACTGAAGGGTGTGATAATCTTTCAGTGATATTTATATAACCAACATGATCTTAGTTATATATTGGGAATGTTTAATTGACAAGAGTATGCAAAGGTTAAGGACATGCGAATAGGAGGCAATCAAAAAACACCCTGATGCAACAAACAATAACGATTGCAAAAACAATCATTTTATAACGAATTTACGTTAACTGTAAATATTTAATTGAGAGATCGTGAATATTCAATTTCGCATATAGATATCTTTCATATAATAATTAGTTCGAAAGTTCAACTGAAAGCCGTTTCACCCAACATCTGTCTGACAGGTAGCTGCAAGATGGCACCCCTCGCTCTTTACTTTCAATCAAATGACTTGCTTTCGATCACCTGCAAATTACACCGTAAAACTGTACATTGTGTCCAAATTTAGCGTTCTCTGCAAACTACTTTTTTCTTCAGTATATCTTCAAACATTTTAATGACTTGGATTATAAATTGTTCAAATTTGTATAGAATTTCATAGAAATCAATATGGTTATTTAGTATGAAAAAAGGATTATCTTATACTCTCGAAGGACAAAAATTAAATTTTCAAGTAAAAATTAATATTTTGTAGAAGTGGCATCTCTTTAACATAAATAAATGTTTGCAGCGCAGTAGGGCCTAGCTGTCAGCAGCGCTCGCCTTTACCGATCACCGCCATCTCAAATTCTGTCCGATAGGCTCAAGCTTGGCCAGTGCGATATGTGAGAAAGTTTGCCAATAGTTTCCCGTGGGTAGATGGTTCTTACTGTGGTTTTCCGAGGTTACCCCTCTACTAGTTATATTGGCTGCCACGTATAGTATTTCTTTCGCTGAGAAACGTTTTAAACTCAAAACAATATATATATATATATATATATATATATATATATATATATATATATATATATATATATATATATATATATATATATATATATATATACTCAAAGCGAGTAACAAAGCTCTATAGTCTTACAATTGGAAAGCATGGAGGCATCTTTTTGATCATATAGAATATAAAAATGTTTCCTTAAAAGCTGAGGATGAGGAAGGATTTTGAAATTCCGTTATTTTGTCTTACGGTAAATAGAATTGATGATAATATTTTGTATCCTTCATTTTAAAGAAAAAATAATTTATTTGTGCAAATATAAAAATGCGGAGATATCATTATGCGAACATGACTCTTATTGCATGTAATGAAACTCTTGCTAGATGGGGAAGTCATTCATTTGCTGCTCAAAAGTAAGAGTACATGCTATGCCATTTAATGGAATCTGTGTCAGTCACCCTGCTATGGAAAGTGGTGTGCTTGACATGGTCAGTCACCCTGCTGTGAACGGTGGTGTGCTTGACATGGTCAGTCACTCTGCTGTGGACGGTGGTGTGCTTGACATGGCCAGCCACCCTGCTGTGGACGGTGGTGTGCTTGACATGGTCAGTCGTACTACTGTGGATGGTGGTGTGCTTGAGATGGTCGTACTGCTGTGGACGACGGTTTGCGCTGAGTGCGTTGATTGCGTTTATTTTTCTGATCTAGAGGCCTACTTATCCACACCATCTTTACCCTAGAGAGCACAGTGTAGGAATTACTATGAACACTTATAAACTTGACATTTTAAAAAAGTGAAAACAAAAAAACATTTTGCACGTAAAGTGTGTTTAGTGAACACTACATCACGAATTAATTTATTACTTCTTATTGACCCAACAACGTGACAGCAACCGAAAAGACCTAAATATAAAGCATTCACTAGATAATTGTATATTCACATTTAATGATTTATATTAATTCAGTTAACCTAAAAAATCATCTGTGAATTTTTATTCTATGACATACTTTTTGCACTTGAAAAATTCTGTAACTGAATCAGGATTTCAATTTCGTGTTTAATAAAATCCTGTGCCAAATTTTCAAAGACAGAAACTTAATACATTTCGCGTGTCTAAGCAGGCCAAGGAAATAGCACAAAAAGCTTATCAGAACAAACAATTTCAGATGTCTGGATAATCAAAACAGTTGAGAAAACATGCAAAAAGGCTAATTAATACTGGTGCTCGTTGTAGAAAGATTTATTAATATATTATTACCTATATAAAGGATTCATGCCAGTCGATGAGGAGGAGAAAATTACAGATTATGAACTTGCAAGCAAAAGCAATCTGAGTTAAGACTAACTTCAAACAAAGTTACGTACCTTGTTAGTTCTTTCCCAGAAGCTGAGTAATTCAAGTGAGAAAAGAAGCTACCTGTTGAACGTCTAAGTGAAATTCGATGAAGCCAGACGTGCCGAGTGGTCTAAGAGCTCTCCGTTACGGATCACTGCCATCCCACCTCTGTCTGCATGTGTTCGAGTCTAAGAATCGGCGATGTGGATATGTGAGAATGCTTGCCAGTAGCTTCTCGTGGGTCGGTGGTTCTTGCCGCGGATTTCCCAGTTTCTTCTTCCACCATTAATTTAACACTGTCGTTTTATTCATTGAAAACAGCTAATACACAGCTAAATAATTCTCTGTATGTATGGATTAAAAATCATCATTATTATTAATAGAACAAGTAAATATATGTATTTGTGTCTAGGTTTTACAATTTCCAAAGTGAATTGTACATAATCCAGTTTATTGTTTTGTAAACATCTGAATTAGACTAGAAGGCTATTTTCCATTAGGTAAGTTTTTTTTATATAAAGAAAATGCTAATTGTGAGATGAGGGCAAGTAGATAACTTTATATAGTGTAACTGAAAGGATTTCAGCAGTTGCTTTACAATCTAGCAATTTGAAATTGTATATTATGTTGTGTCCAGTTGCACTGAATTTTCAAATTTTTGAAGTCAAGCTTTTTTTGTCTGGAAATACAAATGTGCTCTGTTAAAATTCTTGGATAAAGACATTTACTGAAATTTATAGTGAATTCAAACCTGGAATTATATTATTGTGATTCAACAAAAGTCTGTTGGCACTTCAACACACTAGCGCAGATCATCGAAGTCAGTTTTAGGATATATTGTGGACTTGAATTGAGTTTTGATCAGTGCTGCATATTATTAAAACTTTGATTATTTTGGGATTTAATTCGCAATACCGTAAGTTCTTTTTTCTAGTTTTCGCTTCATATTATAGGGAAATACATTATTTGTTAAATTTTGCAAAGCTTGTCTTTCAATCTTTTTTGTTATTTATTTTAGGAGCATATATTTGTATCATAACAAAGAATATACTAGAAAATGGGGTTATCTTCTATATATGTGGTCTTTTAAGACATTGGTATGGATGCCATTTATGATAACCCACCAAACTTTATTGCCTTGGCAAGCTTTCTATTTGTCATTCATTATTACAGGCAAATTATAATTTTATTTGACGTTTGTTGAATCATTATGTCTAAAGTTTCTTTTGTATCATCAATCCAGTTTAAATAGTTTTAACTGCTGATGACTTTGTGTCGCGTGAACTAGTTCAATTGAACTATGATTTATCTGTTTTTATTGACAGTTATAAGGTTTGGCTAAGAAAATGCAATTAGATCAGCACCAGACTATTTTAACAAGAAAATCTCATGAAAACGAGTAGACAGCATTTATTTGCAATTAAATGACCAATATAGTTTGATTGAGGTAATTATTGAACGAAAATGAATAAATAAAATGATGTTAGGTACGTTATTACGCATACAGTAAGAGATCTGTAGTTTTAAAGAAGGCACATACATTGTGGCTCAAATTAGATTCCCTATGCCTTTAATGTACAGATAAGAAAAGACAAGAAAAGAAAAAATAAACAAATTAAGTAAAGTTAAGCTATGCTAAGGTACATTAAGTGAAGTTAAGATAAGATAGCATAAGATTTATTTCAGGTATATATGATTTAAAACAACAATTCAACATAAACTCTTATGTGCCGATTGAGACTTTTGAAAGCCTTTAAAGTCATACTCCGAAGTCTACGCACCTTCATGACTGGTATATTTGCCATATGTAAGAGTATATAGCTGCTTTTGGGTTTGTGATGTGTTGAATTTTGAAAACTCTTAGAAGCTTTGGTTAAAGGAAGCGTATCAAAGTCAACTTAATTAAAGTAGAAAGAGCTAGAGATAGTTAGATGATTATTTTCATTTCATCTCTGAACGTCAAAAGGGAATTCGTTCTAGCCGACGTAACATGACCGAGTCAAATGCTATGGTACAAGAGAATGATATAAGACCCTTCCCCAAAATCGACCGGTTAAAGACAGGAGATGGCTATAGATGATTGTTCAAAGTAATGATTAATTACGGCATCATTAGTTGTTTAGTTATCTTGTCAATCCAAATTCTACGGAACAGGTTTAGGATACAGTCTATTCCGATTGGTTAATATGGATTTATGGGCGTTACTCTGTACGAAATTAAAAGGTTTTACTTTAGGAAAATTCAGCAGTCTTTAATCTTTCGCGAAGCGTGTAAGACGATATCTCGTGATTTGGCAGTAAAGCGAGACTTTTGTCTCATCGAGTAGGCAAACTCTACATTCTGAATTCGTAAAAAGTACGTTTTCATTATAGAGTAAGGGGCCAGATAGTTGTCTCAGGAGACGGACTATACGTGAGATTCGTGGAAACGAATAAAGAAACGGCAAAAGGAAACAACTTTCCTGAATTCACATGAGAATTCCCTGAACAATCACAGGACCAGAACAAGTTCTACGCAGAAATCTAAGTCCAGAGATGATTGTTAAGTCAGAGTTCGACGGACAAGAATCCAAGACGAAACAGCTAGACAAAGATCGGCAGAGCAGGGACGAACGGAAGTCTTGATGTCCGCATAAAATAGGGGATGAAGTCTCTCATCGTTGCACTCAAAAGTCACATCTCATTGGCAATGAAGATAGTAATTTAACGTTGAAAGAAACAACTTTCCTGGATTCACATGAGAAATCCCTGAACAATCACAGGACCAGAACAAGTTCTACGCAGAAATCTAAGTCCAGAGACGATTGTTAAGTCAGAGTTCGACGGACAAGAGTCCAAGACGAAACAACGAAACAGCTAGACAAACATCGGCAGAGCAGGGACGAACGAAGTGTCGATGTCCGCATAAATTAGGTGATGATGTCTCTCATCGTTGCACTCAAAGGTCACATCTCATTGGCAATGAAGATAGTATATTAACGTGGAAAGTAATTTTACATTTAAAGAAATTTATATTGACCTTTTTTTGAGTACATGTTAGTACCATTTTCCTTCTTTTGTAACCAAGTCATTGATTTCTTTTCATTTTAAATTCTGTTGATAAACTGATAAAATTTTATATTTGTTCATTGAAAGGGGGCTCGTTTTGTTATTTCTTCAATATTCTTGTTCAGTGATCTGCATTCTTCTTTCTATCCATCCACACTGGGTAAAGTACACCGCGGAGGTCATTCCCTAGCAACGAACCGTAGTGAAAGAGGTTGGTGTGGTTTGCACGCCGCCAATTTGTCACAGTGTTCATCATACACAAGTCTCAAAGCACGCTCTTGTGTGTTTCCAAGTTATGTAGTGTTCATGTTAATGCCGAAATGCCACTTTAAGGACAGAATTTGAAGTTGGAAAGTAGGAATTTAATATTGTCAGTTTGTTAAGTCTAGTTAGATTTTGACAAATAAGATAGCTATTGTGCCTTAAAGCTGTTACACAGGGACCTTTTGCATGTGAACCAAACTGCAGTTGACAATCAATATCATTTCCAATCGGTTTAATAATTTATTTAGAGTTTATGAAATCACTGCTTATGTTTATTATAGGTTTCAAAGTAAATATCGTTTTACCCACAGCTTGTGCTTGAAACATTTCAGGATTGCTTTGCATTGTTTTTGTTTTTGCAATGAATCAGTAAATCCGAATGTTGGACTCTGTTTTAAGTGTATCAGTCTGTCAAAATCCTGTAAGGAAAAGAGCAAAATGTTTTCGTCAGCATAGATATATAAAGATCTATTTCTAACATAATAGAAGATATAATTGATAAAAATAATAAAAAGTAATGGTTCGAGGATTCACTCCTGAGAACACCTTTGTTAAGTTCAGGCCAACTATTCAAGCCTTGCATCTTAATTTGCTACGTTCTATTTTACAGATAGCTTTAGCTACATATTTGGTTTCATCCAGAACCTTCCACAAGTCTGATGCAGTGCTTTGGCATCCATGACTTTGACGAAAAACACCCAAATGTTTGTTTAAAATATTCTCAAAAATAACTGGGTCTCATTTGAATTATTAGAAAGTTCGGATAGGATGGGTAAACTGCTGACTAGTTACTTTTATTAAGAGGATTGTTCTATTTGAAAATCGGAACAAATTAGTTTCATTTAGTAGATTAAGAGGAAACATTTTTATTGTCAGAGTTGACAGATTCTGAGTCAATACTAGAGGACAGGCAGTGAAACTTCTGTGCGATATGTTTTCTTCGTTTCAGACTGCAGTGTCTCTTAACTGCGTTAAAACTATATCATGAAAATCTCTCATGCCAGTAGTAACATTAAAGGTATTACTACATTAGCTTTGTTTATTTGTAAGTATGAGATCAGCACAAGGCTGATTGCCTACATTAAAACATGTCGGTTCTCTAACGAAGCATCCCAGATAAAACAAATATTACATCTGCATCGAAATTTGGAATGTTCCTGCACATAATTTTTTTTTCTGCGAAGTGGGTGATTAGAAGAAATTGGTTATGTAAAGCTTTCTAATTATTCTCTATTCGAAGAAGTTGATTATCTGAAATAAGTAAAACAAGGAGCTTATACTAAGATCCTTTAATAGATGTGTATAATTCTCAGGTGCGTAAAATAAACCTTGCTAATAAATAAAAGATGTTTACATATTTCATGGTTAATTATAAAATGTGTACACAAGTATCCATTTCGATTAATAATGTTCTAAAATAAGTTCTATCAAGCATGTAGAATCAAACAATGCTTTTGTTTTTGTAAGTTTTGTAAGTATTTGATATCATTTAAAACGCGTTAAAATAGTGTTTATTTTGAAAGAGGAATGAATGAAAGCAAAACAGCAAATGATGCTAGAAGCAATTAAGGTGATTGTAAAGATTGCATAACCAATTTTTACTAATCACCCACTTCTTAGAAAAACCTGCTTCGTTTGTAGATAATATGTTATCTCAGGCAAGGAAAATGGCAGGGGTTAACGCCTTTTAAGTCAAGATGCCCTTATCAAGGTATATGTTGTGTGTTTAGGCTGAGAGAAGGAAATTCAGAAATAAACTTCATATTACTTGCATAAATGCAACAAAACATTTTCAGCTTTATCTCGCTGTGTTTCCGTTGAGACAATCAATTTAAAAAAGATCGTAATAAAGTCATATAGAACCAAATTCTAGGATCTTAAAAATTTGATTTGAAACATACAGTTTAAGTAAGGGTAATAAGACGAATAACGTTGTATTTAAGAACTTGTGAAGAGAAAGCAAAAAACACGTTGATATTATGTTGAAATTAAAAGCTGTGTTTTCAAAATATACTTGCAGCTGACTTAAGATATAATACATTATTTTTATTTCACATCTTGTACATCGATGCAATGACACAAATTTCTTCAGAAATTCTCTGTATAACGCGGAGATGATTTGTAACAAATTTACTCGATGTGCGCAAAAGGTGGAAATTTGTTGCTGTTGGCGTATATATAAAGAAATGTTATCAAGATGTACAACAGGTTAAACATTCCATAATGAACCGATAATTTACGTTATATTTCATATCATGGGACGATATTTATTTTTTTTTATAGCTATAGCTAGCTTGTCTTGTACAGAATGCCTCATATACACTCTTCAATCTCACGAGCCTTGCACATGTCTGAATCAGGCCCTGAATAATAGTTTCGCATCAATGATGTCCCATAATTTGGAAATTTTTGCCAGTGTAAGGAGTTGAAAAACCTACAAATGATATAATGCACTGGTGTTTTGTGAAACTTTCAGTTTTTGTTCGTCTTTTGCTACAAAACAGATTGCAATATCTGGTTTATTGCAATGATGCATTATCTCTATATGGTACGTTTGTCAAAGGCAAAAGAAAATTGATTACAAGGTGGAGTAATGTTCAGGCTTACGATTATTCGTACTTATTACAGTTCACCTACATTACCCGTGTGGGTCTTGACAACGGTTGAAAGAGAATGATAAAACGTAGTTTTTGTTAGCACTTTAAACAAGGCTTGAAACTGCCCGAAAATTAATACTCTATCCCCCTTGCTACCAAGGCAAGAATTATCTTTGGCGATAATTTGTTGCATCCCTATCGTGAACCATTATGCATGTTTGAAATTGAACAGTATTTGCTAGCATTTTCAATTTCTTATTATATTTATTCAAAAATTCAGTTGACATGGTGTGAGGTAATAAGGTAGATTTATTTGTCAGACAATAGAGACTGTGGTTTCGTATAATTGGCATTCAGATGCGAAGAGCAAGGAAATATCGATGGTAAGCAATAGCGTAACGCCCTGAAACGCATGATACATTATTGCAAAAGCACTATCCGGAAGAGCTCGATATAAGATCAGTCAGATAAATCAGTTTACTGTCAGGATGTATTTACGTTATACGAAATTTATTTTGAAGAGGTAACGGTTAACGGGCTCTCACATACATGACATTAATATTGAGGTTAATATGAAAGGAGATCAGGAAACCGTTTCACTCATCCTTAATATCAATTGCATGAAAATAACACGGCAAGAGTAAAGAGCGTCCATGTCGACCTTCCTATCGGTGAATTATTAATTCATGGAACACCTGTGACTAAACTGTAGGTGCAAAACAGTCAATAAAATGTATGTAATATAATAGCTACAATAGCATAATATCAATTATTTGGAAATGTGTTTGCAATATTGGCTGAATACGTACAGCAAACACTCTTTAAAATTTAACTTGGATGTTCTTTCTTACCCTGGCTGGGAATAATATGCAATAAACTCTGATTTTCACAAACGAAAACACAATAACGTTTTTAAGGTTATATAATACTAAAATGTAGTTTATTTGGTAAAAAGATGAGCTGCTAGTCGCAAAGTTGGAAACCAGTACCTGCAAATTGAAAAAAAAAATATGACCGTAAAGGCAGTGACTAACTCTTGTGAGGTTAGAGAGTCGATATATGAGCAGTGTTGTGTTAGACTTTTGGCACAGTTGGTGGATTTCTGGTTTTGGTTTTGGACTTTCCAATCTAAGCGCCTATATTATAGATCGACTATATCGTATTGATCTCAAAGCATGAACTGCTGGTAATCGTACAATTGACAACTTGTAAATGAAATAATAACCTAAAGGCAAACAGTACGTAACGGTATGAACCTTGCAAAGTTCGTTAAGCATTGTTTCTCTAATTCTTAAGCACCATCGGTCAGTTGGCAAAACAAATAATGGTTGGATACGTTTGCGAATTGTCTTGCTGCAATTACAAGTGCTTCTCTAATTCATACGCTACATATGGCGTGATATTAATAGGACGTACACAACATCGGACAGAATAGTAATTTAACTTACATTTCATAGGCCTGGATAGCAATTTTGCATATATGCAGCGTAGCAGAGGATGGCAATATGGTATATGCAACGTAGGAGAGGAAAGCAGTATGGCATATCAAACGTCTGAGAGGATAGGAATATGTTATATTCAATATAGGAGAAGATAACAATAAGACACATGTAGTATATAAGTGGATAGAGACAAGATTTATGAACATAGAAAAAGATAGCAATTTGACATATGCAGCGAAGGAGAGGATAGCAGTATGGCATATGTAACGTAGAATATGATACGAGAATGGCATATGCAACACAGAACGGGTCTTACAAAACACAGTACATAATAGCTATATGGTTTATAGCAATATATATTATGCAACGATGCAGTGGATAATACTATGTGCACCATTGACTTTCTAATCCTTTCCACACAGGAATTTTAAAAAAATGGAATGTGTTCTTTTCTTCTTTATTATTCCAATAAAACTATACAGTTGAAATCACGGTAAAGCTTTTGCAGAGTTAGTGATTGGATATCCGCACATTTGTTTTGGTTGCTTGGGTGTGTTATAAGGTTTTGGGATTTTGCTTTGGGTCTTCCTGATTGAAACATTCACTTTCCAAGATCATATATACAGTAGAGAGAAATAAGCATGAGCTGCTGGTGCTAGTACAGTTGATGACTTGTTGACTGAGTGAAAAATAAATGCATCTAAATATATTTAGTGCAAATACGATGTAACGTAATAAATGTGTCGTACACACCAAATTTGTCCTCCTATAAATAAGTAGCACCATCGGTCGATTAGCAAAGTAAGCAATGGTTGGGCAAGTTGAACAATGAGTGGATCTCTATTTTGTGGGTACTTAAGTAGAAATCTGGTTCATTGGAGTACAGGATAAACCTATCATTCAGTAATTATCCATCTGATGTTCGGAAGATGATAATAATCAGCAGCATACTACCAATGAACACGGTGTCATACACAATATTTTATTAATTATTATAAAGATTTCCGCTAATAGGTAGTTACATGTAACTCTCAGTACAACATGATTCGATGACCACTGATAAACCCAATATGTCAATGCTGAACATCTTCCGTTAAATACGACGAGCAACTATTTCTCATTTATGGCTATCATGTCACTTTTCAACCATACGTGGTTAAGATACTAAGAAGAAATCATTGATGTCCCACTGTCAACAAGCAATGTTTGTGGCGTAAATGTCGTATGTTAGACACTTACAGTGCCAATACTTAATCAATTGATTTAAAAGGGAAATGTGAGGAGGCAAAAATGACATATTTATGCGTCGAAAGGAATATGCCTGATTAGAAAGCGTAGAGCTGTTGAAAATTGGGATTTTGTTAGGTCAATGTACCGATACAAGCCGATAATTGTAAGTAGTGTTATGAATAGCTCAATAGATAGGATTCTCAAAAAACATTAGCATTTCAAAAACGTGATTGAAAAATGATACTGTGATATCTTAAATCATGTGTAATACATTACACTGTTGCCGATATTTGATTCCTTTTGAAGACTTACTCAAAAGTGTCAAAAACGAATCGAATAAGAAGCGTGTTACTTCAGCATTGAATACCCCTTCTGCTCATATTGAGGTAATCACATTATCTGAGATACAAAATGCAATAAGAAGACAAAAAGGTGGTAAATGTCCAGGATCAGTTTTTGTATATGTGGAACATTTTAAATATTCAGATACTAGACTTCATGGGCTATTAATGGTTTTATTTAATTGTATGTTTGTGCATAACTTTGTACCAGATGATTTCACAAAAGTTACAATTATACCGCTACTAAAAAGCAAAATTGGTAATCTAGCGGACAAAAATAACTACAGACCTATAGCTCTTACGACTATTATCTCAAAACTATTCGAATGCATCATACTACAAAGATGCGAAGTCTTAATCTCTGATAATCAGTTTGGATTTAAAAAGCAGCATTCTACAATGTTTAGTTATAATGAGCATCATGTGAATATAAAAACATTCATTTCTCATTGTTGTTTATTTGCGGATCTGTGAAAGAGCTTTAGCTCTCACAATCCTGCCTTAAAAAAACACAAGTCGCGATTGGATTGCACTGTCATTATAAATTTCTTATGTAACAAACGGGGGTTTAAGGATTAATTTTATGGCTTTTAACCATCGGCTTAATCATTCAGCTATGGGAATTTATGAAAAGTGATCCTTTAACATTTCTCCTTTTATTGATCCAACAGTATCTTTTTAATTAAAAGTTGCAAGGTTTAAAAAAAATGTAAAGTTTCTTGCTCGTTTGTTTTTTTTTCTTCATGCTTATGACGATACGTTGGCAAGCATACTCTAGAAAGTCGATAAAATACTGCATATGAACTTATATAAAACACAGCCGCAAAAATTGATATTAATTTCGCTTTGCTATTCGTGAACGATTCCATAAAAATTCATGGAATTCATGTATTCCATAGAATAAATTCAGAACTTTCTTTCTTTCATATACAATATCATCAGAATAAACAAATTCCTTGATAAAGATAAAAATCTTGACTATATACATATAACACAAGCAAAAATATATTGTCATATTCAAGTGTTGAAAATGAAAATTGCTCTTTAGAGCTCTAATTAATTATCGGATAATGTGCTCGTAATTTAGAATGGATTTATATTGGCAGCTTATAGTATAGTCTTAAGATAAATCATCAACTGAACATTACTAAAATTCATAAACTGTTTGTGTTCTTGATTATACAGTATCAAATTAATGCATTATATGCCAGTATAGTAGTGTCAATTAATATTTTCAAAGTAACTAATTTTTGAAAGATGAGGTCCTACCAGAGCATATTACCTAAGTCAGTTTTTCAGAAACCAGCATATGCATGGGTTTAACTCTCTTCTAATTTAAATTTTTGAAACCCATTTACATTGTATTAAAATGACATTTCAGTAACCAATATATACTTTGTCTAATGTTGATTTCCGTGTTATTCTCTTTCTTTGTCCGTTAAATGACACATATTATATTTTATTAGCAGTAATGTCAAGCAGGTAATATATCACATGCTACATGTATTTAGAAGTCTAAACAAGAACTTTATAATAGTCGCCCGCTAGCCGTTATTAACTAGAATTGATTTAAGGGTTATTATTTAGAATTGATAACGACGATTTAAGACATTTGTATGCTCCATATGCTAGATAAAAATTAGAATTCAATATGAACATTTGAGAAGAGATCGTCCCATGTATGACTATTGCATATTGTCTTTATTTACACCTGAAAATATGACAGAATGAAAATAGTGACCCAAATAAGTAAAATATGATTGTTTTCGTTAAATGTGTGGCGTAAAATTATGTTACATATTGAATGGTTATCGAAACACTACTCATAGTAATCATGATAACGTTCTTTTACATCTGAATGTGTGCACTCGTATCAGAGAACAAGTAACCACATTTGAGCAAATCGTTTAAGGTGCACGTGCTCCTGTGTACTCGCCAATGGGTAAGTAGATCTATTTTCTATATCTAATAACGTGTGAAAAACATTCATATTTTTCCAATTGGCTTGACATTTTTATCTGATTTCATCATTTTATAGAGCATTTTCTTTATTCCTAAAATGATTTATATCTAAACACCTTAAACTATACACCTGAATTATGATATACAACCTTGTGTGCACATAAATTTGCATATTTGGCGGAAATGTGTAAAATATGATACAAATCATTGTTGCATTGCCAACCAATTTCTTATGAAATGTAGAAAAGCTTAATGAGATTATTGCACTTTTTGTAAAGAAAATTTAGAGTGAATTATAAGACGTCTTCTTTGGCAGTGTCAATATGTTTCAAATATGTTCTGATTATGCCAGAGAGCAGAATGTATTTTCTGTTCAGAAAGTAAAGAAATTAACAGAAAATTAAGCCGCATGTATTTGATTTATATCATGAAACTTGTTTAAACGACCTAATGTAAGAGTGAACGACCAGTATAAGAGACTGGACGTTTGAGAGTGACCCGAGAGTGTCCTAACGCAAGTGGACACTCACCGACAAGCCATGTTGATATAGGAGAGTTACCAAAAGCCAGTTATCATATTATAAAAACATGACATGAGTCATCCAACCTGTTTCAAACTTTCTTTTACCATACACCCAAGAAGAGTATTCAAGTTACTAAAGTTGAGTGGAATGTTGTTGTTGTTGTTGTTGTTGTTGTTGAGCTTAACGCCATTTTTTAGCACACGATAGGCTATTCATGGCGGCCAGTATTAATGGTGGAGGAAGAAACTTGAAATTACCGGAAAGAACCACCGACCCACGAGAAGCTACTGGCAAGCTTGCTCACATATCCACATTCGCCGAATCCTAGACTCGAACCCACGTAGACAGAGGTGAGATGGCAGTGATCCGTAACGGACAGCGCTTTAGACCACTCGGCCACTCGGGGCCCCGAGTGGAATGTTAAGATAGAAGAAGATGCACAGGCAGAATGTCAAGAAAACCAGTTTGTACTGTAATGAACAGACCAATGAGAAAAGACTCAATCTTCTGTACCTACAATAACCTAGTGCTAAGGATCACACATAGCCCCCACGGAGTATATGGAAGATGGAAAGCACCACAACCGGATTGACTACATCTTGGTGAGGAGATGCTTCCGGTCGATAGTTAACATTGCCAGACACGTAGCTCCACAGGAGGTGACATAGGAAGCGCTTATAACTTGCTGATGATGACCATCATATGCTGAGGAAGACAAAGAAACTTAGGTAAAGATGAGGTTTCATCTTGATAAACTTATTGATTCAAGCTCAGGACATTCATTTGAACCATCAATTTGCGGAAATCAGCACGACTCTCAATTCTGGATGTTGAAGAAATAAACCAAAAATTGAGTACTTGCAATAACAGGCACATCTAACGTTATCCTTGGCAAGCATCGTCGGATACAGCAGCCCTGGGTCACAACACATATATATCATAGACTTCTGCGATGTGAGGAGAAAAGGAAGTGAAAAGATCACAAAGGAGCAGAACAACGCAGAGGCATTAATACCATAATTAAGGATAACATTAGGAAAGCTAAGGAAAGCTGACTATTTGACCAAAGTTAGGA
The DNA here is from genome assembly GCA_016746295.1 of Potamilus streckersoni. Classification (NCBI taxonomy): domain Eukaryota; kingdom Metazoa; phylum Mollusca; class Bivalvia; order Unionida; family Unionidae; genus Potamilus; species Potamilus streckersoni. Next base: position 197,996 of record JAEAOA010000703.1, on the reverse strand, counting down.
AGTTGATAAAAGCCTGAACCAGAATTACTGCATACCATTTTGTGAAATATCTGACAATCTAGAGAAATATAGATCTACCACGATCAAGGACAGGACTGGTAAGCGTCTCAGAAGATCTAGAGATTCATAACAGAAGGATGGAATATTGTTCACAGCTTTATAACCAAGAGACTTCTTTCTGGAGACGAAGCTTTATTAAACATCCCACGAAAAAGAGTTGACCACTTGATCCTCATGGAAGAAGTAGAAACTGCAGTAAAGGCACTAAGGAAATGGATGTCAACTGTGGTAGACAATAATCAGAATGGCAGAACTTGATCAAGCTGGAAGAACCTCAAAGGTAGGTTTTCTCAAAATAATTTGAAACAAAATCTGGCAAACATGAGATTGGCCCCACCCTATAGACCATGTCACCACTCTTCATAAGAAAGGGATTTGCCAGAATTACCAAACAATCAACATCGTTAGTAACACAAGAAAGGTTATGCTTAAGATTTTTCCTCAACAGAATGAAACCCCAAGCAGAGCAAATCGTTGCTGAAGAAGAGCGGATACGAACATTAAGTCAACATTCAGCTGCATAGAAAACATATACGACAAGGAGAAGAGCGCAGTTCTCGTTAATGGCAACATATGATATTGGTTCACGAGAGTCAGAGTCAGAAATGGGTGCCCACTCTCTTCAACATCTACCTGGAAAGGATCATGTCCCATGCCTTAGATCCATGCCCTCAGTGTCATTGTTAGAGTCAGAACAAGCACCAGTCTCCACTTCGCTAATGAAATCGACAGCTTTGTAGGTGATGAACAAGAACTTAGGAACCGTCTTCACCACTAGAGTATGGGATGGAGATCAGCGCTGAAATACCAAGCTAATGAGAAATAACCAGACTGGCATCCAAAGTAAAAAAGAGTGAACGCACATAATCTGGGTGCAGTGACAAGCTTCAAGTATCTAGGTGCTATAACGTCTGATGAAGATTCAAAACATGAGGCTCTTTCCAGAACAGGGCAACATGGAGAGAGGTTGTTTCAAAGTCGCTAGTGGCACCCCTAGGACCAGCTAGGTTATAGGAGAAATAAAATGAAAGAATGAAGACAAGTCGGACAATTAAAGTTTGAAACACTCTCTCGATTCCGTGATGAATTTTGCCGTGTCTATTTAAAACGGAACTGCTAATTGCAATTTAGGACTTTGAGTTATTATTTTCTAGTGCATCATACAACTGGCCTTACACAACTGTATTTGTTTTCGAATGAAATGAAGTATTATATTCTGAATATAAGTGTGTTCCTTTATTCGCCGGTGCCATATCAGCCTTATGAACTGAATGCAGTTCGCACCAGTATCTGACTTTCTTCAACAATGAAGTATTCATGAAAAGATGAAATATTTTAGAATGCGCTATGAATCTTGTGTGACAGTGTATATGTGATTTGTGTGAGTATCGTAATCTTAGGTATATATTATTTTTGTGAATACTGGAATCTAAAATACTTAAAAGTCATTTTGTTATAATCAATGATGTATGAAATTCTGAAATGCTGAGTGGGAATTCTTACCAACCTATTATGAAATAAAGGTTCTAATTCGCACTGAGGGTGAGCCGCTTAGAACCCATACGACATCTTAATATGATCTGATTTCGCTGGTAGCCGAACATTTGCGAAAATTATCTAGTTAATATAAAACTACTTGTTACGTGAGTGATTACAACTGTATTACATACCTTTAGGGCAAACATGTAATAAGCATTCTGACGTTAATTGCCATCATGGTTCTGAGATGCCACAGACAATTAGTGTCGCAAACACTATTTCTTTATCTTATATATGGCTTGAAAACAATGCTGGTAGCTCTCATAATTTGGAAATTTAGCCTATGAGATTGAAACAAGACACAAACTGTTCTACTGATACTAAACAACACACACAGATATATAGATGTTTAGTACTTACTTGACCAGACGATCCTTTCTCTAACTCTTCCAAACTTATTATAAATTAGTAGGTCCTCTAACAAGAAATACAGTGGGTTAAAGTAAAGTTTAAAGATTTAAGGATTCGAAACTACGTATCGGCTGATTGCGTTATAATAATGTCAATTTTCATTTTAAGCCAAAGCACCCCGAATTATCAAGCAAAAGATTTTTTCAAATCAAATGCTAGATATAAATTCTAGTAGTTATTGCAAACACCCACCCCACTGTCCAATTATAAACTATATGAGTATTAATAGACGCGCTATATTTTCTTAGAAATACATGTACTGTCTTGTAGCTCTTTACATGACCTTTTCTGGGCTACCACCCAATTTTGTCAAAACTGCTAATGACCTAACATATTGGTGTATATGGATCTTGTAGTTTATTACGCATTTTGCAGCGGCCCCGAGTGGCCTAGTGGTCTAAAGCACTCTCCATTACGGATCACTGCCATCTCATCTCAGTCTGAGTGGGTTCGAGTCTAAGATTCGGCGATGTGGATATGTGAGAAAGTTTGCCATTAGCTTCTCGTGGGTCGGTGGTTTTCTCCACGGATTTCCCGGTTTCTTCCTCCACCATTAATACTGGCCGCCATGTATAGCCTATCGTGTGCTGAAATATGGCGTTAAGCCCAACGACAATAACAACGCATTTTGCCACAAAACAGCTTCTATCTGTGGCGTGAGTCATTGACGCATTGTTCGTAAAAATAGTACGTTAATAAAAGGGAAATAAAACTTGATTTGAAATTGGAGAAATTTTCATATTTGTGATGCTGCATTCTTAAAAGGTCTCGCTCGACGTCAACTGAAAGAGTAATAGATAATGCATATATATATATATATATATATATATATATATATATATATATATATATATATATATATATATATATATATATATATATATATATATATATATATATAATGTGTACAAGGTTTTCGATCGTCTGAAATTTGTTACTCTGTTTTCCGTGTTTAGATGAGGAGAATTGTCTTAGGGATCGTATTGTCTTAATATGTCCACCATCCATTCAGCACCTTGCAAAATGAACCTAGTCTGACAGCAGATCTAGCTTTTTGACATCAAAGAGGCTTTTAAAACAGATGTACTTTCCATGCACAGGATTTTAGTGGGGTGGGAGAGGAGGCGTATCGAGCATTTGGGTTGTCTTTGTGAGGGTACAAAACAGTTAAGAAAAGCTATCTAATCTATTGGCTATGTGTCTATTACATGATGCATTTTTAAATTCTGGCAAGAAATAAATGTCAAGTTGAAAGCACTGCACAATTTCGCGAAGTTAGAGATTCGATACCCAGGCTGATGTTTTGGTTGCTTGGGTGTGTTATAAGGTTTTGTGATTTTGCTTTGGGTCTTTCTGATTTAAACATTCACTTTCCAAGATCATATATACAGTAGAGAGAAATAAGCTTGAGCTGCCGGTGCTAGTACAGTTGATGACTTGTTTACGGAGTGAAAAATAAATGCATCTAAATATATTTAGTGCAAATATGATGTAACGTTATAAATGTGTCCTAAATTTTTCCTGCTATGAATTCTTAATGGCTGGAAGAGTTTGCAAAATGTGTGGATCTCAATTTTGGGGTATTTAGTTACACATCTAGTTTCGTTTAGTACTGGTAAAAGCAAGCAGTCTCTAACTATCCATCTGATTTACGGACACGACCCACAGCATAAAAGTGAAGTGCATGGTACCATTTACGATGTTCGATTAATCATTATACAAAGGCATTGACACCAACATATAGTTATAGAAAGCCCTCAGTTGTTATGTATATTTAATTTGTATTTTGTTACCGTTTTATCATCCATAGTTATTTGTGAGTTTTTCTCCATTATTATATATGATATAATATCGATAGTTTGGACTTGATCTTGTCCAAAATCAAGTTCAGTATGCACCTGACCAGAAACCATGTATAGTAATATTTTTCTATGAGTGTGAGTTAAATATTAGGATCATTATTAATGGAAGTAAATATGTTTCTTTAGGTCTGGGTCTGGGACATAGGTATTCCCCCATGAAGAACATACTGTACCTAATGTTTCCCATGTTCTTTACTATTTATTTTATTGACAAACATTGAACATTCTAGAAATGAACTTCTCATCCTCATTCTAGTTCTACTTTTGAGTTCAGCTTTCTGCGTAATATTGTTTCCTTGAGAAATTATACAGTTTTGCATTTAACATCTCAGGCAAAAGTAGTGGTTTTGTTGTGTTCACTATTTCATGGAGGTGGAATTATTTATTCAAATTATTATTCACTGGATATACAAAGTATTATGAAACTGGAATAACAATTTGAAATCAAAGGGATTTCAGAAAAGAAAATGTTTTGTTTATATTAGTGTGATACATAAAAGGCTGTCAGCGCATCGCCACACCATATGCCACTGGCACATTAACATATTTGAGACTACAGGGGCGTCATGAATATTACAACTTATTTGGAATACCACTGGAAATCGGTATGAGCTTTGTACATTTGGACTACATCTTTTGGGACTATTTGGGATTTAATTCGCATTAATGTAAATTCCTTTTAAATTGTCACTCTGTATTATAGGGAGAAATTATTTGTTTGAATTTTCCAAACCTTTCTTGGTTTTCACTCATTTCTGTTACTTTCTTTAAGACCATCGAGCCATAACATAATACAGTACAACATGATTCGCAGACCTCTGGCAAACCCACTCTGACTAAGTTGAACCTATATATATATATATATATATATATATATATATATATATATATATATATATATATTTATATATATATATATATATATATATATATGTATGTATGTATGTATGTATGTATGTATGTATGTATGTATGTATTTATGTATGTATGTATGTATGTATGTATGTATGTATGTATATATATATATGTATATATATATATATATATATATATATATATATATATATATATATATTAGATAGATCACTAAACAGACAAATTAAACAAAGTATATGCCTTTCAGACATAAAAGCAAATTATACTCGATTCATCGCTGTTAACGAGCAATATTTGTGTGGCAAATGTGTCATGTTAGACACAAGTAGCGTAAAAGACTTCATCATTCATTTAACAGGGAAATGTGAGGAGGAAATCATAGTCATGTGCCGAAAGGACATTTATGAGTCGAACGTATTATGTCTACTCAGAAAACTGAAAAGAGTAGAACTGTAGAGAATGAAGATTATTTAGGTCATTGCACAAATACAAACGGTTTCAAATATAGTTTAAAAGACGAGATTTCATCAAACACTATCATTTCATTTGAAGAATGATGGTGTGATAACCTACATCGTTTGTATAACATTACAAAATTTCCGAAATTTGATTCCTTGTCAATATATACCCTCAAGACCAATTTTATATAGCTCATCCATACTCATTTGTAATTGTTAGTTCTGATAAGTATTATGTGCATTCGTTAGAAAGAAAAGTATATTGATTTGTGCTGCAAACGGGAAACGTTATACACAATAAATTATTCAATGTATTAGCTAAATGAGAATGACATCGATTGAATAATGAAAGTGATACATTTCAAAACGACTGATTTTAAAACACATTCTTATATTAGTGTCATCTCCTTTGTTCTTTTTGTTGTATATTTTTTTCAATGAGAAATTACTGAAAGCTATTGATTCGAAAATATGTAACAAAAAGGGTGAAAAAGAATTGTCTAAATACAATTTCAATGTTATAAAGGAATATTTATACTTTTGTTCTTTTAAAAAAAAACTGTTCTCACCGTTTTACTAATTCCATAGCTAATTATCCTACGTAGACATTTATTTTTTATTATCGTTTATTTACAGAATTTTGAAACAGGGAACACTCAGAATTCATTATATACAAGTCCATGATAGATATCAGTTGTCAAAGCGCTTCTTTCATGGCAAAACGGATGTGAGCTGGTTTTGTAACATTAATCTACTATCAATAACTAGTCACAAAAGACGCTTTTACAGGTGCATCTAGGAGAAGTAAAGATACGTGCAACCTTAAACTTGCATTTTTTTCTCATAATTTTCTTATATACCTGCCTATTCATTTAGCTACGTGAATTTATTGTGCTTATTCAAAATTTCTCTTGTTATTGATCATACAGTAGCGTTTGAAGTAAGTTCCAGAGGTCAAAAACAAATTCAAGTGTCTTGCTAGTTCATTTCCTCTTCATGTATATATTTACAGATTGGGCGATTATGCTGCAGAAACTCCAGGAAATGCTGCATATTAATCGAATTAAACCACACAGCATTATAAATAAATAATAATATCGCATTGTTATTAATACAGTTCTTGTTGAAAGAGAAAAGTGCAAAATTTAGTTAATGCACATTACAATTATTTAACATAATTTTTAAAACTTTCTTTTTATCAAACACAATATCATTAGACTAAACAATTTCATTTTTAAAGATAAAATTATGGCTATATACATTTAACACAATTAAATATACTTTTTTTATTTCATTCTGCTTGATATTCATATTGTTTAAAGATGGTACGTTTTTTTTAAATCTCACTAATGTCCTTGTCATTTATTATACCTTTTTGTTGGCAACTTGTGTCATGGTCTTATGATAAATTATCAAATGAATGTCATTAGCCTGTTTTAAATGAAATTCGTAAACGATGTATATGTTCTTGATTTTACAGTATCTAATTAAATGCATTATTTGGCGGTATATTTGTGTCAATCGATAGTTTCAATGCAACTATTTTGTCAAAGATGAGGTCCTATCAGAGCATATTACGTAAATCAATACATCCATGTGAAACGTGTATCAGTTCTTAGAATAACGTCTCCACCGCGTGTGTTATGAAAGAGAAATAAAGAAGGAATTCCGTTGACCTTTAAAATCATCTGTCTGACTATAAGAGAACTTCTTGCACTTAAAGATCGAGAAATTATGGCATGTGTTCAACTCCTCATCTAATTTAGATCGTCGACACTCCCTGGACATGGTAATTGACTGACATTTCAGAAACTCTATTATGCGCGGTATAATGCCCATTTATGTATTTTTCTCTTGTTTCCTCCCTTAAATTACACATTTGGATATTTGCAATATATCACATGCAATGTTCTTTAGAGTAAGTCTAAAACCTTAATTTATAATAATCGCCCACTTGCCGTTATTTCTTTGAATTGACTGCGGTAATCTTAGAGATTGTTACGCTCCATATGCTTGATGAGGTAAATATTTTTTTTAATAATTGGAACTCAATAAGAACAATCCTGAATTGCGTGTCTTATGTATGTCTATTGCGTGTTAAGTTTTGTCTTCAAGTGAAAAGATGACAATGAAAATGAATATATTGACTGCAATAAAATTATGTTATTGACTGAATGATATATTTTCAAAGATTATTAAACAAAACTTGCATGAAGCAAGGCATATTAATCGGGATAACTTTCTTCTATATCTGCTAGTGTTTTTGTATCAGGAAGTAGGCGATAATGACATTTGTGGAAATCCGTTAAAGTGCACTCGCCCCTGTAATTGGCAATGTAAATGTCACTTTCAGTACAGATTAACTTGTGATAGAAATGTATGTATCAAAGACATTAGTCATATGTTTAATTAGGGCCCATTTATCTTAATTTATCGAGATTTCTTCGTGCCCATGCAAATTCGATTATCAGCACAAATTGTTACCTAGTAGTCATTACTCAATTTCGATGCCTCCCACATTCTTTACACCTTTCTCTCCGTGAAATCTCTTGATTTCATCTTCTTACTCTATTCTGGGTCAACATATATTTTCTGATCCAGCATATCATAAAGAACAAATTTGCTGTTTCTAAAAATGATTCAAATATTAATAAGCTGAATTATGACATACAAATATGCACATACAGAAATTTGTGCATTTTGCCGAAATGTGCTACATCTGTTATATATTTTATTAAACAAAGCACATCCATTATGAACTGTAGAATAGCCCTATTTGTTTCTTGCTGTCATTGTAAAGCAGCTTTTTTTGACAATGGCACATTGTCTGTAGCTGTGTCAAAATTGTTCAAGAAAATTTGCAGAGAAATAAAATTATTCTGTAAAGAAAATATAACATCCAAACCAAAGTAAAGAAAATGATCCAGGATTTAGTGTATTTATGGTATGCAAAAGAATTGAAAAATATTTGCTGCACACACACATATACACATACACACACATACGGTTTATAATGATTTCAAGCCAAATCACCCCGCGTAAGGAAAGAAAAGTTTTTAAAAGTTCTAGGTTCCTGCTAGATGTGCTAATATAGTAGTCATGCAAGATATTCAGGAATTTATATGGTTAAAAATACTATCCCAAAAAATACTTTTTGATTACATACTCAGCTACACATCATCCACCTTTTGATGTAATATCCAGCAACCGCTTTTTAAATACTATCCAACACACTCTTGCTAAAGACTTGTTGTTGTAGGGTTTAACGCCATTTTTCAGCACAAGATAGTCTATACATGGCGGCCAGTATTATTGGTGGAGGAAGAACCCTGGAAAACCCCTGGAAGAACCAACGACCCACATAGAAGCTATTAACCACATTAGCCGAGTCTGGATACGAACTCACGCTGAGGTGAGATGGCAGTGATCTGTAACGGACAGCGCTTTAGACCACTCGGCCACTCGGGGCACCTTACTAAAGAACAGATAGGATATGAGTGCTTAAAGACACCACACGCACACACACACACACAAGCACACACACATACACACACACACACACACACACACACACACATATATATATATATATATATATATATATATATATATATATATATATATATATATATATATATATATAAATCAGTATTGCTACCTACAAACAAGGGTATGAGGTTTATAGACACACTATCACATACAAGCAAGGAAAGGAGTGTTTAGAGACACGCCATACCCTCGATAAAAATAGTATTTTATTACACATCAGAGTGGGATAAGTGGTGCTATGGTTTAGTTGCTTGCCAAGACAAATACACTGGCTTAAAGAAGCATACACAAACACACATACTTCAGCAATATGTCGAGTAGAGTCTCTTTTATAAAATATTTGGGTGACCCCGAAAATTATCTATGGTTTTGTTACGACTCTTTGTTTGTGACTTTTGTTAAGTTTATGTGATTAAATTGCTTGTGTTTAAGGTTTAAAAATCTTTTTATTTCATTTTTGTTTCATTGTATTTAATTACAATGAATATTTTTTTTTTCGGATTCGGGATTCTATTTTTAGTAGTGATATATAATTTTAGCACAAACTATATTTATTTAAGACGAAATAATGATACATGAGGGTTGGCATTTAGTTCGCCTTACATTGGTAACAAATCAACAGGAAGTTAAAATGACTGTTCAGCATCATGAACATACTTTCTCCTCGTGATCAATGTTTGTAAACAACCTATCTTTATATTTTGGTTTTTAAGTCGGTCTGTACTGCGAACGTGACATTAATAGCGCAATAAGAGACCAGATGACCAATATCGCGAGATTTGAAGTGATTTAATACGCATTTTTAATATTGGTTTGGCTAGAGTCATTCAAAGCCTTGAATAAACAAGGTGTTGTTTATAATTTGTTGCCAGAATATTTTCTTCTGATTTTTATATTCAATAATTTATTTTCCTGGACACTCAACAAGTTGACTTTCTTATAAAAATATCTAATATATATTTATGGAAATTAATTATGGAATTATTCGGAAACAAAGACTGTGACTCAAGTGAGGAATTAGTGCTATTCATATATTGGACTACATTTGCGGGACTCGAACCTGAATTTTTATAGTACTATTTAGTAATATGACTTATGTTGTTATATTGAGAATCATATTTGGATTATATTAAGAGACTGTAAATCGTATTTACCAATTTTTACATTGTTGTCTAGGGAAATAATTTTTGTTAAAATTTACAAAGTTTGTTGGTTTTCACTCTTGTTTTTGTTACTGAATACAAACCCTTGTCACGTAACACTCTATGTTCGATATAGGACTCAGGTTACTAATTCGGTTTCCATAATTCGGAATACCAAATATCCCGTGGAATTTTTGTTAACTATATGTGTTGAAAATGAATTTTCAATTTCTCACCTAAAGAACCAGGTGCTTCTTTTACAATGAGTATTCAAAATTCATGTATGAAAATGACTGAGATTTAAATTTTCATTATCAACCAATCAATGCTCTCCAAATCCATGTATACCCTATCTTATGTAACCTGTTTCTACACTGGTTCCCGTTTGGCAATATAAATAGAATCGCGAGTCCTGCAATCACTAATGTGGTTAGAATCATTGTCAAAAGTTATCCTATAACGTATGCCTGTAGAGATGTTATGATTGGCCATGAATGCCATAATTAATGCATGCTGTCCTTCCAGGAGATTTTCATATTTCATTAAAGTTTAAACACACAGCTAACCACATGAAATCCTATTCAGTGAAATTTTATATTATGATTTCACCTCAGTGGTTGCTAACGAATTGAATTCAAAGTTATGTGTTATATCGATGACTTTCAAGGATTGGTCAACATTTCCAGAAAGACTCGTGATCAGAATGATTCATGTTTAAATGTTTTTTTTTTCTTCAAATAACAGAGCTTCACTGACTTTATGTAGCTTGACTTTATAGTTCATGACATAAATTTGTATGTGGCACTTGAATAGGTATCTCATCGTATAGTACTATTTGAAATTGAAGCAAAATTAGTACTATTAATCGCAACAGCATCATTAATGGTGCAAATTAAGACAATATAAACTGCGTATAGTGGAAAGTGGTAGCTGCAGTCGTGTAAAGCCTTGTAAACTATTTAGGTTCATCTGCTTTAAACAAAAGTCATTTAAACATGCTGCTTTACTTATCTTTTATCGTATAGTAGTGATGAAAACCTCGTGACCTTTTCGACAATTATAATATCAGTCTGATAACTGAAACTGATAATGACTACGAGTAGAAGACGTCATGCGATCTAAAATTTAATGTATTTTCCTTTGCAGAACGTGTAACTTTGCTGAAAATTTAATTTTCAGACAACTTTGTGTAGCAAGCCAATGTGTCAATAAAAATGCATTTCTGCAGCTGGATTGTTTTAAAAAAACCTGCCAATAGCTATACTTGCTTGTTAATTTTAAGGTTTATTACTAGTTTGTGAGTGAACATATGCAATCTGTTAGGAAACTAAAACCCATTTATGCTATGGAAGTTCATCACATTTCTGTTTAGTTTTTTGACAGGGCGTACCTTGACAAATATAATAGCAAATGTATCATCGAGAAAACCGTATTATAATACTATTATATATTACGTTTATCTGTAAATATGCTATGACCTGGTAAAGTTTCTTGGATAAAAGTAATTTCTTCAGAATGCATTTTATCTGGAAAGAAAATTCGAAAAATGATGTAGATTTCTCAAGAAGAATGCCGATGACACTCAGACACGTTCTTGACCATTATTAATGTCGTTCGTCTTTCCTCGAAAAAGACACTTAGCAAGCAACGTAATAAGTTTTAAAATGAGCAACATATTGAGACCTAGGATGCAAAACCATTGCAACTTGAATGCAGATTGAAAATACGAAATGTTGATAAAGTATTTCTATGCAAGATGTGGTTTTGTCTTGGTCAAATGCCAATTTTATCCCAGGCACGCTAATAGATAAGCTATGTGATACATGAGAAATGTCAGCAATATATCTTTAATAATTACGGGCTGCAAAAGCTGACACTAGTCAGTATATAAAGATAATCGTATTTCAGTAGTAAGAATGAATATATATTTTTTTCATATTAATATCTTCGTTTGATGACTGCATAACGATAACACGTCATCAAAAACAAAATTTAAATATATACTATCATGCGATCTTAGTTATGTGATATGTTCAAGGCAGATAATGCTTCAGTTTAGAAAAGGTATTTTAATATACGCCACATCTTAAAATGAAGTAATAGATATAATTTAAATAATATAACCATAACCACCACTACAACCACCATCATCAGCAGTATGTTACATATGCTGAACTATATTAAAGACTAATTAACAATCAGATTTACTAATTGCTCTCTCTCTCTCTCTCTCTCTCTCTCTCTCTCTCTCTCTCTCTCTCTCTCTCTCTCTCTCTCTCTCTCTCTCTCTCTCTCTCCTATCATTACAAGAATCGAGACTTTCGTCTCAGTTGTAATTATCTAGGTTACCACTTTATGACATGGCATGACCTTGTTTCAAATAGCCCTATCCCTGAAATCGTAAGAAAATCAGTCTTTGGAATGAGTTGAAGCACCAACCTCTGACATTACATCTACAGATATCATAAGCTACTGTTTGTGAGGTGACCCATTTTGCTGACAGAGGGAGAAAAGAAATGTATTCTATAGTTAAAGTTAAAACCCAGAAGAATATGTGGAGAATAAGGTTGCTTTAAGTCACCCTCAAGGCATCGTACTGGCATCAAAAATTCTTTTATCATGATTTGTTGAGGTTTCCTATTTTATGCCGGTATAAATCTCTGCTCGTTCAAAGTAACAAATAAAAGAGTGAAGTCAACAAGCTTTGTAAATTTTAACAAAAATAATTATTTCCCTAGCAATCACGGTAAAAATATGAAAAAGGAATATTTCTGAATATTTAGTTTGTAAATATAACACAAAAATTGAAATTGAAAACTATAAGTCTTATCACTAAAAGTTCATAAATGAACCCAAGTTAAATCCCGGCGAAGTTCAAAGATGGCAGAAGATTACGTCAGATTAATGCAGTATTGATGTGTCAAACGTTCCACGTTGAATTTTATGAATCACAAAAGAGTTGTCAAAAGTTCCACGTTGAATTTTATGAATCATGAAATAATATTTCCGCTTTAGAATTTTAAATAATTCCCACTAAATGTCTGTGTCCAAGAATTTGATGAAGAACAGCACTTGTAAACGTTTTCCAGAGGATTAATTATTAATTCCGAAGAATAGGAAAACTCAAAGGCAAACTCATTTAGCAACAGCAAAATTATCTCTAAACTCTCAAGGTATTATTTTGCGACTCCGCTAGAAAAAAGTGATACTAAGTATTATGGTGATTTCATAGGTTTACCGTGGGGACTGAATTAGTACCGTTATTCTTAAAACGTCATTTCGACACTTGTGATGGATCACATGATCAATTACTACAATAAATTTAACACGCACGCCAGGAAATTGAGGTATGACCTTGATACTGACCAATCATTTTAGCTCATTGTTTACCAAATGTATGAAATAAGGTCAGCTAAAACTAATGTTAATGCAATACTTTACGTATAAAATTTACTTTACGTATAAAATTACTTTTAATAAAATATCGAATCCCGTGAAAATAGTCATTACAATAAAATGTAATGAAACAAAAATAAAAAAAAAGAATTTTAAAACAAACACAAGGAATTTAATTACATATATATAACAATGTATAAAACAACTTTTTCTAATCTTGTGACTATAAAGAGAATATTTTGGTTTTATAATCACTTTTATCAACCTAAGACTTCGTAGCAATCATGCTTTTAAAATAGTATCAAAGTCAGAATCTTTCGAACTGGTTCTACTAATACCGCTCTTGTGGCTTAGTGGTTAGAACGTGCGCCTTGAATGCGAGAGGTCTAGGGTTCCAACCCCGGTCAAGTCATACCAAGACTTGTAAAAATGGTACTAGCAGTAGCCATACTAGGAGCTCAGCATCAAGAAGTTAGTCTTAGGACTGGTTGGCGTGGTCTCAGGATAATGTGACGTGGTGAAACATGATGCTACATGTCTGAGGCACAATGCCCCAGTGCTTGATATCACCATAAACTGACACACTACAGACATCGTAGCGATTTGACTGAAAAATTGGTAAAGCTACGTTAAAAATCCAAATCTCTCTCTCTCTCTCTCTCTCTCTCTCTCTCTCTCTCTCTCTCTCTCTCTCTCTCACACACACACACACACAGACACACACACACACGGTTTTATTAACCACCCGTCGTTGTATCTATGTACGACCTAAATTGTTGTCTTAGGAGACATTATCAACATAGTGCAAAGTCATCCTAAAGAACATGCCAACATTTTTCAAACATAACTCAAACAGTTGTAAATTCGCTATGAGTGTTTACCATACTTATACATTACTATATCATTTGCATAATATCCTCACGTATAGTAATTTCTGTGAGTAATTAACAAGTGAATATTTACAAATGTTACCTTCCAGGAAGGTCAAACATGTTTCAAAAATGTGACCGATATATTGAGTAATTTGAATGTTGTTGGTTACGAACCGTGGTCATACCACGATTAAATTATTCTGATATTCAAAAAAAAATTATTGGGCTAAATGTCAACTGCTACCATAATATATATATTCGATTATTTCATACTTAGATGAAAGCAAAAAGAAAAGAGTATAATCCAAAATATATTTTAAGGAATCCTGTCACCAAAGGTTCTAAAGGACGCCAATCAAAGTAAACTATTTGCTAGGATCTTATTGACATTTTGTAATATACAATAATGATGCTTTTTTTCACTTAAAATCATTGGATAAAATTTATCATCAACTTTACAGTCTTATGTTTGGTTCAGTACAAAACTTAGAATATGACAATTTCATGCACTAGGAGCAATCAATAAAGAGAAAAAAGTATTGCTTATGGTTTTATAGCACAATATTTATATTAAAAAATCCTACGACTTCTATATTAAAATATTCTAGTTCTTGTGGAGGAAGAAGAAGATGAAACTGAAATATTTGAAACAAAAATGTGAAATAATATAAGGGCGTAAAACATCCAAATTTTGAAAAAAAATCCACCGATTTAATTCACCTGGTTGGTTGGCACAGTGTAGATTAGACGATAACTATGTTAGAAAGCAGGCAGTTACTTCTTTAACATATTCGTTTTGAGCGGAAATGGAAGTCGCTTGGAAAATATTACTTCTTGACTGCGAGTTGAATTGTGAAAAGATTCAGTACTTTCTGTGTACAGCCATGTCATTTAAGATAATTATGATTCCAATAATAATAATAATAATAATAATAATAATAATAATAATAATAATAATAATAATAATAATAATAATAATAATAATAATAATAAAAATAAAAATAATAATAATAATAATAATAATAATAATAATAATAATAATAATAATAATAATAATAATAATAACAATAATAACAATAATAATAATAATAATAATAATAATAATAATAATAATAATAATAATAATAGTAGTAGTAGTAGTAATACTACTACTAATCATCATCATCATCATCATCATCATCATCATCATCATCATCATCATCATCATCATCATCAAGACTCTTAGAAAGTGCTAGATACAGTAGACGCCAGTTGAGAATTGGCACAGATTGAAAATTCATTAACCACGTATTTATGTAATTAACTAAAGGAATAACTGAATAATATATGCAGCAAACTGGACAATAGAAGGCGCAAAGTCAGTTTTGGTTAAAGTATTTAGCTTTGTTATCTCAATATATTATGGCGATATCTTTCAAGGTATCCGACCCTGATATGGTAGGTCAACATAGGTAGGTAACAACAAACAACGTCGGTATAAAACGGTAGGATCAATCTAAATTCTTTTAATAGGTTGCGAAACAGAAATATATTTCCCGGAAGTTTTTGAAACCCTATATCACGATCTAAGAAGGTCAATATCCAATATCAGAGTCTAACGGATACGGTAACAGGGAATTTGCTTGACAAAAGTTTGTTTGAGATAATCGCTGAGCTCTATTTGCTATAAAATAATCAAATCGACATAATTAGCTCCGCCTCTGCATCTGAAGTATTTAGATGGGTACGTTACAGGTGTTCGTCTCAATTATATTAGAAAAATGTGAGTAGATTTCAGGATGATACAAGATCTTTCTGATATCAACGTCTTGTGGAAAGTAGTGTAGATCGCAGACATAAAAAGCTGTATAGGAAAGTAAAGGTGGAAAACTGCTGCACAGGTGCTTTTCATAATTTCCATGGAAAATATTTATCTTTATTACTACTGTTCATTAAATCTTGGAGAAGAATAAATGTGTATGCTTCATATGCCATATTCGGGTCAGTTTCATGTGCACCTAGTGAAACAGCAACTATACCTGGTGTCAGAAAATGATATCGACATTTTGAAACATCCTTGGGAACGACTGTCATGCATGTACATGTGGAATCAAAACTAAACTATACCATGGAGTCGAGTAGCAATGATGTCTTAACTCTCTCCGATTCTTCTTATATTCTGACTGAAAGATAAATGATCTAACATGAACCCTGAAACCGTTATCAATTTTACAATTGGCTCGTACTATCATGGGGGAGGGGGAGGCAAAGGAAGCAGGTGATTTTACCTTTAAAAATGTTTTGGCCTACAGCCGTAAACCTTAATAGTTTATTACTGCATGTCGTCCCCGTTTTAATTGCTAAGAAATTATGCGAGCGCCCCTGTCTCATACAGTGTGATTATATAACTAAGAACAAATGTATTCTCGGATATTTTTAATTGCTAAGAAATTTCATTATTTAATGATAATGGATTGATTATTCATGACAATTACAAACACTGGTTTCTTTTGAAAATTTGGAAACAGTAAATGGTTATATGTAATTAACCAACTGCACGCAAATCCGCATGAGACGTTTTCAGAAATGTTTAGGGGACCAGGTCGGTTTTCACATACTTCAGATGCTTTTCTAAAACGTTCTTTGTTTCTGTATTCCACTACACTAAATTGCTTCAGTTATGTAAAGAACAACCGTCTGTACTAGCTTATAAGACACTCAAAATGCAAACAACATTATCACTATCGGCTGTAGCATAATGCTCCTGCAGATCAGGATTGGGGTCTGTGCATTTTGCAATTGGCCCCTCCTTATAAGAGAGTATATACAGTAGTTGAATTTTTCAGTGTTAAAGCACGTTTACTTCAGATCTCAGTTCCATAAGGAAATAATCTAGTTCTCTAAATGAAGATGATGTATTATTTATTTTGTGATGGAAAATTTCTATATACATCTGATACTTTTAAATCAGCTTTGATGTGGAAATGCATTTCAAATGGTGGCGTTGCTAATAAAGTCTCGTTCATTTACCTTTAGTTCCTGTCAAGAAAGTACTGCCTACTATTTTTTAGCCGACATACAGTAAACGTGTTTTTTTTTGCCAGTCCCTAATAACTTTTTATGTTCAAAGCAGAAACGCCAGTTTGCTAATGCCTAATATGCACCATTTGTAGAAAAATGTTTCACAATTAAGAATACAATTATGATTTTTAATCAGATAACAAACATTATCATTCATGAAATATGTCATATATGCACATGTTAGATTTCTTTGTACGTATATATATATATATATATATATATATATATATATATATATATATATATATATATATATATATATATATATATATATATCACTGTCAGTCTTTTTATCTTTGTGCATAGTTTGTCCTTCCGTATGACAAGGGACAACATATATTGGACATTTTGTACAATAGCACATTCTAAATGCACAGAAAAGTAAATGCAAACTGGAATTGACACGAAACATTAATGAATGTTCATTTCTTTTTCTAATGTATATGATATTTGCTTTGTAATAACTGTCTATTGGTGAAAGAATAATCACATTACAGATATTGAGGATGGCACAAAATAATGTGCCAAGTTGTTCACATAAGTCTGTTCTTAATTTTTATATATTTAATTAAAGGCTAGCATGACGGATTTGGCAATTTGCATAATAAACGGGGACATCTTAATGCCAGACGTTGCCGCCACCTTTTTAACTCCTGTCCTAAAAAACATTTCCCCCCTCCTCAACCAACTTACCACATAAAATTTGGTCACAATATGGCGACATTGCAATTGCTTACTTAAATAAAAATGTTACAAAAAGACGTAGAATGTAAAATTGTCGTTTTTTGTGGAGGGCTTGTTTGGATTATGCTCTGTAGGTTGAAAATATAATATCCATCGCTAACTCCAAGAATGTTCTCTCAGTAGATTTTATTTATTAATAAATATGATTTGCTACCTGCATGCTTTTTATTCCATATTTTTGATAAGAACACTCGTCCTTTCGAAGTTGTTTATTAAACGCACACAATATTGCTCATTGTATGGACTTGCGTTATCTGAGAGAGGTTTTCAGTGTGAACTTACTTAAAGAATAAGTTGATGTTGCACAAGAGTTAATTTTATGATTTTTTTGAGACAACGCGATTGATATAAAAAGTGTATCCTACATTTTAAGAATTTTGAAAAAAATGTTTAAACTGTCTTTACTTTTTTCTAGCTTATTACAGAATAGTGACATCTTTACCTTTACTCTTTTTCATGTTTGTTTTTTGAAATACTTTATCTTCTTAATGTTTCTGTAATTCTTTATCTTTATTTTTTCTAAGCTTTATGTCTTTTCGCATCATATAGCCATAATTATGCTCAGGTGCCATTAC
Organism: Potamilus streckersoni; assembly: GCA_016746295.1. NCBI lineage: Eukaryota > Metazoa > Mollusca > Bivalvia > Unionida > Unionidae > Potamilus > Potamilus streckersoni. The sequence goes on along the minus strand of JAEAOA010000703.1, from coordinate 179,452 downwards.
ACTGCATACACTCAAATGTACATTGAGGCAAAAAATACATTTTTTCCCCAGGGAATAGATAAAGATATTCAGGTCGTCAGTACAGTGGATAAGTATTCAGGAAGTCAAGGCAAGATAACGAGGTCACTACTAATGTTACGGTCGATGTATAACTCATTTCAAGATAAAAACGTTTTAAAGCAGACTAATCTAAAACATTCTTTGATCAAAAACTTATCATAAATCAGGAACCTATCTCTTAAGGATTTGGAGCAAAGAATATGTTTAGTTAAAAATATGACAATTTCGATACGCTAGTAAGTGGAGTATTTTTGTTGGGTTAATTTCTTCCTGTGGCGTAATCGTGTCACATAGAAGAACAGTAGAGTCTTATCGTATTCATCAGAGGACGATAGATCAAAACCTGGAGACTGTTTTCTCCCTTCATGCATCATCACACTTAAATTCCCTTCCACTTGTTAATTCGACTATGGAAAATAAATCCAACAAAAACATATCCCACTGACTTCAACTGATCTTGATTTATAGCAATAATCCACAGCCTCTTCTCCTTAATATATAAGTAACTAAATTACTGTCGTTTTTTCCGCTACCTTCCAGTCTATTCTCCTTTCATATTATCATAAATCAGTTGTCCTTCTTAAACAAAAAAGGCTTATTTCCTGTACAACGGCAGTAATTAATACCACAACAGAACGAGTCGTGAATGAATTTTAAAGTAACAGGTTTAATTCTGTGTCCACGGATGGGGGGTGGGACACAGATTACGAATCTGATTTTCTTAAATGATTTGTAATTATATTTTCTGAAAACACGACTTCATGGTTCCAGAGGGTATTGAATATGGTCCTTGAATATGTCCATATTTGTCCCATTGGTGGTATGTTGAACTTCACAGGTAGTTATCCAAGAGTATAATCGGTAACAGCTTATCTTACCATATTAAAAAGTCACAGAAATTAATGAAGGATCTTGAAAAATAGACCCGGACCAGAGTGGTATTATTTCCGGAAAAATATCAAATAGACTACTAACAATTTCTTGAGGCTCAGTATGAAATGAAACTCTGACATGCGGAACATATTCATGTTATTGTCCAGGAACATTTTAAATCATGTATGGCTGTAATGCAGCTTTGTGCGGAAACAAATCTTTCATGGTCTGATGATGAAATACAGCGTGTTGCCGAAACATACTATTTCAAGAGAGGACAATGGCCAACTCTATTCAAATTATGAAACATATTTAGGAATCAAATTTTGAACAAGCAAAGATAATTTATGCACAACTTCATTTTATCTCAATGTATAAGTTATGTGTACTTTATTACTTGTCATTGGGTTACATATACTCATTGTATAAGTGATATGTACTTTATTTGCTGTCACTGGGTAACGTATTCTCATTGTATAAGTTATATGTGCTTTATTATCTGTCAATGAGTAACAGATGGTTACAATCTATTTAGATAAAACAATTTCCCTCTGTTTTATTATCAGCCTCGGTTTCGTCTATCATTGTTTCATAAGTAAAATATCCCATTGCCTGCCGCCTTTTAACGCCAAAAGCACTCAATATGCACCACGCTTTCCGACATGTTTTATTAATCCTACTTTTCTCATCATCTTTATTCTGTTACAAATCTTCCTCGCTCTGTCTACTAAAATAGCGTTATATTCCTCGCTTTGTCTACTAAAATAACTTTATATTCCTCACTCTGTCTACTAAAAAAAACTATATTATTCAGGTAGGTTGGTCTTATCCCTTGACAGTATCAATGTTGAGTATGACTAAGTACATCTGCTTCGGTACCTGACATTGCTTACCTCAAGAAATATAATTTTTTGAGAGAAAGGAACAAAAGCGTGCCTGGCTAGACGCTGGTTTTATAAAATAAATTCCTGATTGAACTTAAATCTGATAAAATTGTAAGATATTTACTGTCTAAAGATAGTTTTCATCTTCTTTGACAGGTTCAAGCAAATTCGCAACAACATGCATTTCTTCATTTTAATGGAACAGGCTTGATATTTTTTCTTCTACAGGTGTTCAGAAATGAACAATCTAATATGACCCCTAATCCTATTTTAACAGTTGCAAGAGTAATTTAAATATTATTAAATGCATTCCACGTGAATTTGTTTTTTACGAATAATATCTATCAATCAGTGTCTGTAGATAAGATTACACAGCAAGACAAGATTTATTGCTTAGTCCTTGATTAGAAACAGTTGCATACAATGTTGATGATTCACCGCACATATCTTTGATTCTATTCCCACGAAGAAATCATGTGATGTTCATGTTTGCTTTATTATATGCAAACTTTGGCCTCAAATTATGATTTCCTGTGGTCGTTTCTCTTCAAGTGATGTATATGTTTTACGTAAGTACGCTGTGTCTTATCATCGTCAGAAGGTCAGTCTATAAAAATTCGGAGAGGAATTTGGCTCTATGAATCATGTTCACTATAGCAACGCGGCATTTCGCATTTGAACAGCTATGAATAAATCTAAGATCGGCGCCTTATGAATTTTGGTGCATATGAATATTTTGCATTTTAATTGGTAAATTGTTTTAGATATCATCTACGATTCTCTCTTTCTACGATTCTCTTTACTTAAGTACGTAAAAGAGTCCCAAATAAAAAGTTCAAGTCTAACAGAAGAGACATTCTTTTTACTCATGAACAAAAGATTGTTTCGAAGAAAGAAAACTAAGCTATGGATTTTGTTTTAAAATAGTATCTCTGTTTTCATGCACACCCACCTGGATTGAAATGTAGACAAAGAAACAAAAAATAAAGAACTTCAAAAATGAATAACCAGCAATTACAAGTTGGCATTTTTGGGAAAGCGAATATGAACAACGTTTATTGTACTATCTAGTCCTATCTAAACCCGTTACATGTACGGCGGATTTGACGTTTTGGAATAGCAAACAAAGGTATTCGATTTTTCTCCAAGGTATGTTGCATGTCTATGTAATCTATACAGTATCAGTGGTCGGGATCATGCACTAAGAATAAATTGTTTCTTGATTCTATCATTTATATCATACACGTACAATTATGTTCAAGCACATAATTTCCTTGTCTCTGACTTTTCACATTGCAGTATTTCCAAGTCCATTCAGACTAATAGTACCTATTTCATGATTCAGCATTTTACTTCAGAACCTCTGATGAGCACGTGAAGCTCAGTTCGTGGAGCGTTGGAATCGTAATCCAAGAGTCGTGAGTTCGACACCATATATGTTCTGACCGGATCAGCTGTGCCAGAATGTCGTTGGGACAGACACCAAGATTCCATATCGAGAGTGTTGTTTATGATTGTTACATTGTTTACATCTCGCCATGTAAACACTAACTTCAGTAACATAGCAATGACGTCAAATTGTTCATTTAAAATACTTTAAAAGTGAAATGAATTTGCCTGAAGAGCATCCATGGTGATGATGCAAAAGCGCTTGAAAGAATAATTGATGAACATAACTAACATCCTGCTGAATTTATACAAATTTACTTATAGATACGAATCGGCATATAATAATATTCTCCTTTACATATACATTCATTCAAAATGGACACTATTGCTTAAGAGGCTTGAGGCAGTTGTTCTGGATTTTTGTTCCTTTTTTTCATGTCATATGTGTTTGCTGGCTGTCTTCATCTACATTGTTGGTTTCTTATGCATTGGTTGCTCTGTTGGAGTGTTAATCTATTTGCTTGGTTGGTGGGTTGTTGAGGTTAGGGAAACATAGACTTATTCTCAGTCGTTTTTCCCCACCTGTAGTACAACCATTTTTTGTTTTGAGCATGACGTCATCATTTTAAGACCTTCAGAGCCGGCTGGTGTAGAACAGGAAGAACATTTCCAGTTATTTCTATTTCACCTTTTATTTCACAGCATTTTAAAAACTCCATTAATTTAAAAAACTAAATTCAAATTCTCTTAAATAGTAAATTTTGAAACCTCAGCCACTGCGAATTGCATTATTCAACGTTAAGTCAGTAGGACCACCAGAAAGGCGCACAGAAATAGTTACGTTTATCAACAGTTAGAATACTGACATATTTTTTCCAACATAGCTAATAAAATCAGACGATGAACCAAAGTGTATGGATTTAAAACCCTCTGGTTACTCCATCAAGTTGTTCCCATGCAACTCCTGCGGAGGAGGAATTGCTTTACTCACAAAGAACTGAATAATTTACCGTCTTAACTACACTACAACTTTCAATATCAAACATCGTTTTAACTGGTCCAAAACCTCACTCACGATGGAACAAACATCATTCTATTTTGTCTGACTCTGCCTCCTCTTTCTAGCTCAAAAAGACAAGCTGACCTAATTTCTTTTTTTGGAGCAGTATCCTATCATCATGGAGTATGGAAATTCGGTAGGTGGCCACCTGATTATTTTTGGAGATTTAAAATCTGCACTTTGTCCTTGAAAACTCACCCATCAAAACTCCAAGATTTTATCGACATTTTAAACCTCAAACAGTGAGTTAGCCAACATACCTATAAGCATGGTCACATTTTAGAATGGATTCTTAACTGGTGTCCCACGAACTTGTGTCGGATCACCTCTGCGTCATATACCATCTCACCATATCAGATCCTAATGTTGTATAGCGCTCAGAGATTCTGAAAAGATCAGGCGCTGTACTAAGTCCACTTCTTCTTCTTCTTTTCTTTCTTTCTTTCTTCTTCTTCTTCTTCTTCTTCTTCTTCTTCTTCTTCTTCTTCTTCTTCTTACTATTATCATTATTATTATTATTATTATTATTATTATTATTATTATTATTATTATTATTATTATTATTATTATTATTATTATTATTATAACAAGTTAATAGGTTCATGTGGCTGTTAGAAATATATTTATAAAATTGTCATGTTGCATGATAAAATTATGGCAATCAAATTGCTGTAGATAATAATTTTTGGTACGAGTTATTGTCTTTCGAGTTCTTCACGGTCATATACATCTGAAAGTTGTTCTTGTTTCCTTGGGACTAAGGAGACATTATGGTTGTCCCTTGGGACTAAGGAGACATTACAGTTGTCCCTTGGAACTAAGGAGACATTACAATTGTCCCTTGTGGCTAAGGATACATTACAGTTGTTCCTTGGGACTAAGGAGACATTACAGTTGTTCCTTGGGACTAAGGAGAAACAGTTGTCTCTTGGAACAAAGGAGATATTACAGTTGTTCCTTGAGAATAAAGAAATATTACAGTTGTTCCTTTGGACTAAAGAGACATTACAGTTGTCCCTTGGTACTAAGGAGACATTACAGTTGTTCCTTGGGACTAAGGAGACATTTGCAGTTGTCTCTTGGGACAAAGAAGATATTACAGCTGTTTCTTGTGACTAAGGAGACATTACAGTTGTTCCTTGGGACTAAGGAGACATTTGCAGTTGTCTCTTGGGACAAAGAAGATATTACAGCTGTTTCTTGGGACCAAGGAGACATTACAGTTGTTCTTTGGGACTAAGGAGACATTACAGTTGTTCCTTAGGAATAAGGAGACAGTATAGTTGTTCCTTGTATGCGAGTGATTGATGTCTGAATGTTTGTTTAAATGTTTAAAATATACAAAGATGCCTAGTAGTCTCTCCTTAAGTAAACTTTGTTTCTCCATATCTAGGGCCTAATCAGCACCGAATGAATCATGTATATGAAATACTAATGCAATTGTTATGCATCTCCCACCCCCAAGCGCTTTTCACCCATAGCCCATACGATCTCCCTGCTTTATTTTGCTTAATCGTTAATGGCATCCACGGTAAGTTTTAAGTAATTACTTCCAATAATTGCTGACGTAGTATTACCATTTTGTAGCTTAGAGAGGAAGATTAAATAATTATCGACGGAATTCTTACTTATATTGTTATCCAATATGTACGGAAATGTAGGTTTATGAAGCTTTCCTTCTTGTTCAGAATTATCATATGAAGTAATATAAAGATAAGGTCATTAATACTTTAATGATGGTTATAGAGATATGAAAATTTCCAGTTGGGTTGGTATCACAGGCACTTTTTGAACAGTGGCAACTAACCACCCATCTATGCGCTTGTGTGTGTGCGTGGGCATATTCCAGCTAAATTCTATAAAGTTGTGCCTTTCTACAACTTTTAACAAACAACAACCCTTTATCTAACACGGAATTAAGTTGGAGTTTATTAAAATACTGTCACAATGAAGTTCGGATTCATCAATACAATCAAGATCTTTAGTTAGCTTAAGTCCAGTGTTGTGTCATATTAGACGTCAGAATTCTGTCTATTTCGAATCTATGCATGAAATTATTTTTATAATCTTCTGACCTAGATCGTAAGCACAGTTTGAGACGGAAGTAAAAATTCCTTTTTGAGGCTAAGTTTATCACTGCCATACTATATGTCATCGTGCTAATCTGTCGTCTGGTAATGCTTTTTTTTTTCTTCAAATCTGCCCCATTAAAGTACTTCCTGCATCTACCATAATATGAAAAGAACAGTGAGTTTTACTTCCCACACTACACTTGCTTCGTTAGATTAATGAATACATGAAGGTAAGCACAAGAGCCTTCAAAGTGCAGATCATGACCGTGAAGACAGCTTTTGCAATTCAATTTAGAAAAACGAGAAAACAAAGATTAAAATATCAAAGCACCCCACCACTGAAAAACAAATAAGAAAAAGAGCTAACAAAAACAGCGAAAAGCTGCATTTCTCAAAGAAATATGTGACAGTTTTAGACAAAATTCCTTTGCTTTCTGTTACCGTAATTTACTGTTCATTTTGGTATGGTGACTCAATACAATAGTCGACATTCTGAAAAATAATTGTTCTTCAGCGTATAATTTATCTCTACAGAACATTGTTTTCCATGGCCCGCATTTATTAACGTAGCACGTGTTGGAAGTATGGGTGTTTACTGTAATTTTCTATTTATATCTTACATTATTTAATTAATTGCTTTCTTTATAACAATGCCAACGAACTGTTGTAGCTATTAATGTGAATTTAACACTTTTTGGGAAATATTAAATGCTAGAAGTCATTCTTTACACGAAACATTCATCCCTCAAGTTGACTTCAGGAATGATGCCCAACAAAATAGTCTAAATTAGGTAACATAATAAAATTTACATGAATTTTAATTAGTGTGGCATTGCGCAATGACATCTCAGTACTTTATTTCAATGAACTCTTAACATAGATTGGGTATTCTAAATAAATGTTACAATAAATAAAATAAATAAATGAATAAATAAATAAATTCTTTGCTATCCACGTTTCAGTAAAATTTATGCATATGAGAGAGAGAGAGAGAGAGAGAGAGAGAGAGAGAGAGAGAGAGAGAGAGAGAGAGAGAGAGAGAGAGAGAGAGAGAGAGAGAGAGAGAGAGAGAGAGAGAGAGAGATTATTTCTACTGGCATAAAATATGCTGACCACTAAACAACTATATTTGCATCGTCAGTCATTTCATTTCATGGGTTTATTACTTTTGTGCCGTTATCAATTGAACAGTTTCCAAAATGATCATTGATCAATCTCAGCGAACTTATTAATATTTTGATTTTATGGTTAGAAATAATTTGAAATATATTTCTATCTAGTCTTCGAAAAGCTACATTGACAGCTAAACAAATTAAAGATCTATAGTTTTGACAATTAGGTTTCCTTTTCTGTATCCACTCCCTCATGTTTTGCTCATCATTATGGAAATCCTTTAAGTCACAATTCCAGACGGGCTTACAAAATAATTGCATTTTGAAACAGAGATGGTATATATGCTTCAATAGATTAAGATGTAACAATTTTGCTGCCATGCAACATACCCTATTGATTGGAAAAAAAGGACGTAAGTCCCACACATATTTGTGCCGTTTTCAAAAATAATCTTTACCCATATAAAGCTTTCATAAGTAAAGTAAGAAGAATTCAGTGTATTATCATCAATGATCATAGCCGTTTGACCATTTGTCTTACCAGTAATGATTTGTTCACGTAAAGACCAGAATAAAACAATATACGAGTAGTGGAAAACTTTATAAATGTCAATATTGCTAAAAAATAAAATTGTTGTGAAAGAGAAGAAAACGTAGCGATTTATTTCTTGTGTTAGTTAAAGTAGTATAGGGACTGGAGTTGAATTACATATACAAATAACGGAAGAATATTCTGCGTATATGTAAATTATTTGTAGTTAAATGCAATCAGTCGTGTACCTATGATATGGTAAATAAAAATGAATTAACGAGGCTAACTTATTATAATCTAATCTTATATAATTATAGATATATATCAGACAGAACAGACAGTGCTACCTGGATTCTGTAGTAGAATCTTGATAATAGTGGGCAGAATTTAATAGCTGAATACAAACAATACTATCATACAGGTTAGAGAAATTGAATTCGTACTCTACGGAGTTTCGAACCCATGTCCACGAGTAAATGGCACCCATCGCCTTGCCTGCACGCACCAGCCCATATACCGTCACGACTAAGCACGCATCACCAAATAATGATGGCATGTAATCTTCTACTGAAGGGGATGATGTTGATGATAATGATGATGGTGGTGGTAGTGATGATGATGATGATGGTGATGATGATGATGGCAATGATGGTATGAAATATGAGAATATGTCCTAAACTTTAGACCCAAACTAATTATGAAGTGAGTGGTGGTCATGGTTCCCCAAACCCAGGCTAATAATGAAGCTAATATGGTTGGGCATGATCTGAGATCAGAAGGCCGTATCACTAAGACTGGGGGCAATAAAGTTTGAGATACATAAGAGTTAAGATAAAGTTATAAGCAGAAGATAGAAATGTACTATGTTCGGTAGCAGATGTATGGATGTGAACTAGCAACTAATGGAGTAAGAAAAATATACTCGTTAAGTTAATGACATATAATTGAGATATAAGATCTTGATATTAATGATGTCAGAAGTCGAAATTCAAGAACTTAAACAATTCATTTTGATTGACTTTGGGAAGAGTATAAACTAAATAGAACAGACGACAGTGCCGATTCGTGCTTTGGCAAAATGGAGCAAAAGTATCCAACAATATCTCCTCCAAACTGTTATGTAGAAATGAACTATGACAGCTAACATAAAATAATCGAGACGATATCCATAGCAAATAGCGGGAAAAGTGCTATCATGCTAATGGGTCAATTTGTCCCATAAAGGGACTGTACGTGCCAAAAATATAGTACAAAGCAGCCCAATTACGACTTCCCAAGGTTTGACAAAGTAAAAAAAACAAAAAACAAATGGACAAGAAAACAAGGTTTTAAAAAAATAAGTATGAGTCGTTTCTAATACAAAGAGGCAAAAGTGAAACAAAAGCGATGATAAAATTATGACACCATTGGTACCTTTCTACATTTTTTGATTTGTTCGGAGTACCATATGCTCGAGGCAAATGTGTTTGTTGCATTTGTTTAATCATTTCATACTTTTGTGTTTAATAATACAAAGGCCATTATTGTAGCAGTTAATATGAATTTAACACTTTTTGAGAAACAATAAATGCCAGGTGTCATTCTTTAAACGAAATGCTCATCCCTCGAGGTAACATCAGGAATTTCGACTGACAAGAGGATTTAAATAAGGAATCAGGGAAAGGTAAACACATGCACTCAGATGAGGGGCTCCTGAATTAAATGATTTACATCAACGTGCCTTTAACAGACACAACGTAGCCCTCCCTCTCTGCGTTGGCTCGAGTCTTGTCATGACTAAGGTAATGACGGTTTGTGAGTATTTGGTTCCTCCCGGGCTCTTCCTCCACTAACTATAATGGCCGACATTTGCTGCCTTTCAATTACAACATTGGCATTGTATTATTATATAATCCCGCGTGATTCCTTCTTTAAAATCATTGTTTCAGTATATATAATAGTCACCGGTAGAACGTTTGAGAGAGAGAGAGAGAGAGAGAGAGAGAGAGAGAGAGAGAGAGAGAGAGAGAGAGAGAGAGAGAGAGAGAGAGAGAGAGAGAGAGAGAGAGAGAGAGAGAGAGAGAGAGAGAGAGAGAGAGAGAGAGAGAGAGAGAGAGGTTCTTTTTTGAAGTGATGCATATTTGTGTATACATATTATATTTATTGATATCGTAAAGATGGAATGAAATGTTTCAAATACTATGCTTTATACACCTGATTTAGTTTAATTATTTTACGCCTTGACGGATACTGTATGCATTTTAAATATCGTTCTTACATTGTTCATTTTGTTTTATTTTATTTTATTTCTCATTATGTGTGTTTCTTGTTCTTACTCATTACGTTTAACAATGCTGTCATATTTTTTTATGTCTTTGTTTCCCCAGAGAATACAACAAAAATAATTGAATATATAGTTATGGACATTTGTATGAAGATTGTAAGACACTGCAAAGTGCTCGTAATTACACATACAATATCTTAACAGCAGCAATGAAACATTAGGCGCCAAACGTTAAGGCAATATTAGACAGAGATGTATAAATTAATGTAGAATGTAATTAGCCTTATTATTCTTTTCATATTATTTGGGAACTTTGTGCTGTTATGAATAATTATCCTTCCGACATCTAGAAGTTACGGAAATATTTTTGCAGATTATGTCCAAGGTAGTTCGTTTGGATGGTTTATTTAGATGTATTTTAAACGTTTCATTGTTGGTGTTAGATAGAAAGATTATGTATTATAATTTGTAGTGTCTTGCCTAATGACACACCACTGAAGCAGATCAGGGCTGATCGTGTTGTAGAATTTGAACATGTACCGTTCTGGCACAAATCACTGCATTCATTACTATCTGTTAGGGCGTGCAGGAGAGCGCATCCAGTCCATTTTATACTCCACCCGAAAAGTATTTGAGATGAAAAAGTGAACCTTTTCTACTTTAAGCATAATAATTGATTCGTCCTGCAATAAGCGGAGCTAGCTATCCTTTTGCAGACTGCATTTCGATTGTTCAGCTCTTTAAAGATCATCACATCCCCGCTTCTCCACCATCCCGCCGTTTGCTTTTCGAGTAAGGTGATAAGAGAGATACGTCCACCCCTACCCCTTTTGTGATCTGTTGTAATATCATTTTAAAGATATCATTTGAATTTGAACACCGATGTAAAGTTTGACCAATTTTCAGGTCGCAGTAGGTTTCAACAGCAAAAATCAGTTATTAAGCGTCTGTAATTTTGGCTATTTAAGTTTATGGTGTCTTTTGAATGTTATAAGCCAGTTGGAAAGTGAAGGTAACTCTATTAGTATTTACATTCCATTTCTTTTAACCAATGAGTATTACTATCCAGATCCTGTTCTCATTTTATCCACGGATATATCTTCTAATTCACATAGCAGTAGTTGATCTGTATACTCTAATATTCTTTAATTAGTTTCCATGTTTTGACAGGGGTGGGGGTATGTGGTAGATTTTAATACAGTTCGATTTTGTTATGCATTAAACTAAATATCGGAAGATTGTAAGGGTTTTAAGGTATTTGCTTTTTACTGAAACATGCTTCTATAAAAATGTCTCAGATGATGATATTTTGCTCGAAGGATTTGCTGTTGTTATTTCGAGTGCTTCTCGAACGCTATCTCAGCGTGGGACAGGCGATATAACTGGTGGAGGAAGAAACAGAGAAAACCGCGGAAAGAATCACCGATGTAGGGTGAGTTACTGGTAGATTTCTGATATACCAACATTTTCCAAGACTGAGACTCGAACCCACGTGGACAGATATAAGTTGGCAGTTATCGGTAAAGGCGAGCAGTTAGACCACTCAGCCACAAGATGCCCGCTTCAAAAGATTTGAAAAACATGTTATGAATGATATGTCCAATTATGGGGTTGTTGAAACGCTTTTAATTTTTGCTGTAAAAAAATAAGCTTTAGTCCAAAGCCTGAGCTTTAGATTCAGTAATTTGTATCTCCGTGCTTTGAAATTCCAGTGACATTATAAATTAAAGTACTAGAAATTATCATTGTTTAGCGATTCTCTACCCATTACGATTGAGCAGGCCTTTAATATTCGAAAATATTATTAAATTGGGGGATTGAAACAAAGACATGCTAAATGCGAATATGAAACATCTCAGGAGTCTGTTTTCTATTATCAATTTAACTAATATAATTTCTGAACCAACCAGACAGCATAGACTCTAGATCTTCTAATGTATTCTGATATAGAAGCTATTACTGTTCTGGCTAATCCTGTTGATATCTTTCTTTAAACGACCATAAATATACTTTGCCTTATAATAACAGCGCCCTATTGCAGATTTGTGATATTTCTCTAACTCAAAGATAGATGTATAACACATCTGTTTCTACAAAATTTATCAGACTTACAAGGGATAAATTGGACAAAGATTCTTGAAACATGCACCACTATTAATGTGACTGCAGAATGGTTTCACGTACACGTTCTTTTGATATGGAAAATAAGACTACTTCTTTGTTACATGCAATATGACCCTCAATGAAACTTTTATGACAGCAGATTAAAAACCGAACAACCGGATTCATTGCAGCTGAGCTGCCACAAGTGTTAGCTCTCTTTCGGATAAAAGTACTTTTATCTTTTGTATCATTATAAAGCACATAAAATATTTATGACTTTATAATGGAATGCACACGTTGAATTTTATTTATTACACACAGTAAGTAGGACAAGTAATTTATATAATAGAATAGAAAATATTGTGTTTTACAATGAAATAATCGTTTGAAAGTATCATATTGATACTCTTTAGTTTGGCCGCCATTAAGAACCTCTCGCGACGTCACAAAATAGGTTGGTTTAACACTTGTTACTTGTACTGTGATGTTTAGCTCCCAGCGTGTGTTAATGTGTGTGAGTGTATGTGTGTGTGTGTGTGTGTGTGTGTGTGATTTGGATTTTTAATATAGCTTTAACCATTTTTTCAGTCATATAGCTATAAGGTCTGCAGTGTGGCAGTTTATAGTGATGTCTAGCACTGGGGCATCATGCCGCAGACATGTAGCATGATGTCCCACCCAGTGACATTACGCTGACACCAGGCAGACCAGTCCTAACACTAACCTCTTAATGCTGAGCGCCAAGAACCTTTTGTAAATCTTTGGTAACCCTATGGAAACACCAACATATTACCAATTAAATAGCATCAACTTTCTGATCCTGTTGATTAAACATATTTCTCAGTATAGATCCATCGTTGATCTAAGCTTCTATGGGGAGAAAACTATATGAGCCGCATTATTATTTTAATCAACACGTGTTTGAAACGTGTTTTATATTTTGCAGGTGGCAATCTCTGTAATGAGTTTACTAAAGTGTAGTCTGTAAAAGGACTAAAATTTCACTAGAACAAAACTTTTTCAGTTACCAACAGGTTCATTTTGCTAAAAGTTTACATTTGACAATCAACCAATCCAGTAAGAGATCCATGAATACAATAGAATTTCACTTTGGAATAACAATAATTTCATTAGGCTGAGGTTTTAGGAACCATGTTTAAAATTTTCTGAAGTTAAGATCTATCAAATGAAACAGAGTAATAATAGTCATTGATAAAATAGATTAACAGGAAACGTTAATGAAAAGTTGCAGCCTTTTCATTTTCTAAACAGATTCAGTTATAAGAATTGCAATTATTGTAGTAATTGAGGTTAGCCCAATCTTGAAGACAGCAGTATATCTTTTATGTTATATTTTTTTTTTCTTTTTATCAATTGTTCATGTTATTGCTTCTTCGTTTATTTAGCTGGTTTTATTAGTTTTGGCAGTTGAAATTTCTGGTATATAGCTGGTATTTTTATTTTGGCAGTTGAAATTTCTGGTACATAGCTGCTATTTTTATTTTGGCGGTTGAAATTTCTGGTACATAGTCGGTGTTTTTTATTTTTGGCAAGTGAAATTTCATCTTGTACTAAATAGATACATTTTTACATAATAATGGATCTATAAATTCAAAAACCTTTTGATTAAGATCTTTAATAATGTCTTGTCATAGAACCAAATGCAAAGTGTAAATGTCTTTTTCTTAATTTTGAAACATTTTCTATCCATATTCGATTTATTTTTTCTAAAAGTAGTTATCCAATTTCCTATTTATTGGATTCACGTCTCTTGTGTAGCGAATTTTATTAGCAGTATTTGATGTATAAAAGATTACGATTTTAGTTTAGTCTGGTCTTAACTACTTAAAGCTCTCTCTCTCTCTCTCTCTCTCTCTCTCTCTCTCTCTCTCTCTCTCTCTCAGGCAAAGTCTCTTGCATTAATTTAATTTGTAATGTTTATATACCTATTGATCATCTTGTATGGAAAGAAGCTGATTACTAGATTATGAGAACTAGTTGCTCCATTCCACGATGCAAATTGTTGTGGAGGCAATACCATAAATTTATGACAAAGCAACTGACACTGGCATTTAAACCGTGCGCACTCCACCATCGCTCCGCCAAAATGTTCCAGCAATGGTAAGCAAGCTGGACTTCATGCACCATTATCTAGCATATATTATTTGCGTGTAAGTTTAAAACTTTTTGAATCTATATGCATCCTGCTTACATCAGTATATGAAAGGATAAGAAATAGTATGTATCTCTACCCTGGAAAATATGGCCAGTTATTTTCAAAATCTCCAGTTGCGTGCCAGTATCTATCATCCTTCAATTAAGTGGGCATCTGAGAAAGATGAAAATCAATTATTTTACGAACTGAAGCTGCTACATACAATTAGTTACATTTATACATATTTAGGAATCTATGGTTATTGGCAAGTGCTTTTCAAATGAAACTACTTTTAGTGAATTACCCTCATTCCATTTTCGCTCTGAAATTGGTGCAAAAATTTTCACTTCTATATGCTTTAGTTTTAAGGAAGCCCAAGAATGGTGCTTGGCTTCTTGTTTCATGAGTCGTACTTCTGGCTTTTAAATTAGGACTTTAAAGACTTCATATCACCATACTTAAGACTTCTCACTACAGGCTTTAGACTTTAAACTTTCTTTTTCAGACATAAAATTGTATACTTCGTAAAGAATGATTTTTGTTTCAGACTTGAAGCTTCACACTTTGGACTTTGTATTATTAACCTCAAGCTTCATGCTTGGCATTTAAAACTTTGCATTGTAGACTTCAAGTTTGACACTTGGCAGTTAAAATTTACATTGTAGACTTAAAGTTTCATACTTGGAAGTTTAAACTTTGCATTGTAGACTTTAAGCTTCACACTTAGGAGTTAACTTCAAGCTTAGAACTTGGGAGCTTAAACTTTGCATTGTAGACTTCAGGCTTTCAATATGATCGATTAATTTTAGGTAGCGTCGAATATCAATCTCCAGACTTCATTGTTTATACTTCGGACTTAATATTTCAGACTATTCACATTTTTAAAAATTTCACTGTGATTTGCACACAGACATCAATAGTTTAGGGATTTAAATCTGGTGGAAATACATCTCTCCATATATCACACCAGTTCTTTAAAGAAAGGTTTGGGACAAACTTGTTTGCGGCAATAGCTTTCCACTGAAATGCCCTCTATATGTGGATAATTAAACAAGTTTTATTTAGATAGTTTTCGTCTTTATTACTTATCAACTTAATTGAATAAGCTTTCGTTATCGAAATATACTCAATCAAGAAAAATTCAGCTCCATATGTTTATTTGTGAAAGCAGTCTAACTCAACATCCTTCACCAAAATAATAGTCTCTATTTCGATGTAGCAGCATGATTGGAAAAAATATTATATTAACATTGTCACACATATTTGAACCATTTCTGAATGATGCTGATCTTTCAAGTAAAATTATGACAGATCAACATGCCTTTCGTCAAAGTTGTCAATTCACATATAGCACGATACTTTTGAGTTCTTACATTTAAATTCTTTCTTTTCTCGTTTATCCAGTCTGTAATTAAAATGTTATATAATTGCAAAATAGAATACATGGCTTAGTGGGTTGGGTCTCTACACCTTAAAGTTTGTACTTGTGGACAAGGGTGAGAGTTCGATGAATGGGGAAGGGATTTAAACCCAGATGAAAGGGTTTATCTGTGATATGCGTTGTGCTGCCAGTTCGATCTCCGGTTCCAATATACGCGGGAATTAGATATTTGCTCATCAAAAGTTAATGGTGAGACACTTTGAAATATATTGCTGACTGAGGAAATAACAATCATAAAATAATTTTGAGATAAAAAAAGATATTTTCTGTCTTTAGTTATACTGGCAGAACGTAGGTCTTGTTATCAAAAAGCATGGGTTCGATACTCCCTCATGCTATGGCGGTTGCTCGTCTGTTTATATTCTTGGAAAATGTCCTTAGCTATCATTTCCTCTGCATTTGATATCCAGCAATGTGTTTAGTGAAATTTTCTTTCAAAATCAATCAACCAACTACCCATCTATTATGATCTAATAGTAATAATATATTCTCTCGAAAATTACGTATTTGACTGTAAAAGTCAATTAAAAGTCCAGTGCATAATATTGCGCATGAACTGAGTTAAAATAACTAAACTGGTCTGTTTTGATATCGTTGACTAGTTCACACCTGTCACAAGCGCTTTAAAATTATTAAACATGAATGCAAACTTAAACATCGACTTTCTTCCTAATATTCAGACTTATAGTTGTAGTTTTGTTTGATTTTTTAACCTATTTCTTTATAAATACAGATGATAAACATCGGCATGAAGGTGAATAAAAAATTGTATGTGCTTTTTATTTTCGTGCTCGACTAGATTATGAATTTGTTCAGTTTTATACCTATTTGGCTGAAATCTGGCACATTCTTTTCGATACGCTGTAGCACATAAAGTATAAACTTTGATTCAAGATATGTTACAATCATAAAACTTGAATTAATAATAACGATACTAATTCATAATTTATCCAACGTTCGTACTGAATAGCGCAATAATCCGGTCAACTAAATATTTAACAACGTACGTCAACAAAGAGACACGCAGGCAGTCAGTTCTCATATTTCAGCCATTTATTTTGAAGAATTACACATATATAATGCCAATTTTTTTATGAATTGAACGCATTTACTGAAACATGATATGGTGTAAAAGATCATGTAATACTGAACTGGAATTTTTTACACATTGATAAATTCTGTGAACTACTTTTGGTTACCTTTCTCCAGGTCATACGATGTGAAGTTTTATCTATACAAACCCATTACACCCTAAGAATAACAACAACAAAAACAAACCAACCCACTCCTGTGATTTCCAATCAAAGTTTAAAAGCCACAGATAAAAATGGGCCATTATGAGTTAAAACGATGTAATTACACAAACCTTCCTACACTCCTCCACTCATCCTTTTTGACGCATAATGCATGTTGTAGGATTTACAAGCCAATCTTCGGAAATTTTTGCATTTCACCTCCACAATATATTAATGCAGCGGTTATCAATGGCCAGGGTTAAATGTCAAAACGAGGGATCTCACTAAAATGGACATAAATTTGCTTTTGAAAGATCGAAATGCATTTTGAAAATTTCCATTAACAACACGTGACATGCGCATGCGTAATTTTCGAAAAGAATGATTATCCTGGTTTACCCGCAAGAACCATTTTTTACATATTAAAAAATTGATCATAGCAATATATCACTGCCATAATCCGCTATAATATTCTACCCCATATCACTTTATAAAGGATCGATGAATCTTGGCTAGCGAATATCGGGCTATGTATTCTATCGCAGTTAGGAGGTTAATGAAAAAAAACTTCGATCAACATAACAGTGAATGTTTTGATTTTTTAAATATGTGGATTTATCGATGTGTAAATTTTACTTAATCACTCATAATGTTAACATAAAGTCATTCTGACTTTATTTACTGTGTGAATGATTAGGTAAGATTTACAAATCGATAATCACCCAACTATGACAAGACTATTTACTTTGTGAATAATAAGGTAAAAACCCAACCATGATCATTTAATCCTATATTAATTCGTTGAAAGCAAAACAATTACTCAATTTTTGACCAAGTAGCTATGAAAACATTACTAGACCCTAGCCTATATTGGCAGCAATATAATTCTTTGAAGATGTCAGTTTAAAGGTGGGCAAGGAGTTTTCATTCAGACCACGATAAAATCGATTTAATTATTGATTAATAATCACCAACAAATGGTCTTGTTTTCTATAGTTAAAGAAGGTTTAGTCATGATTACTTTTATAGAAT
The DNA here is from genome assembly GCA_016746295.1 of Potamilus streckersoni. Classification (NCBI taxonomy): domain Eukaryota; kingdom Metazoa; phylum Mollusca; class Bivalvia; order Unionida; family Unionidae; genus Potamilus; species Potamilus streckersoni. The sequence goes on along the minus strand of JAEAOA010000703.1, from coordinate 161,241 downwards.
CATGATATGGGTCAACCTGATTCACATCAGTATTTTATTTTTCCCGACTCTTCACGGACGAAGATTTTATGTTAACTTTGATCGGTGCATGCTGCCATTAATGATAAAATTTAAACTGTCAGATCTTCGTCTTTTTGCAAATTGGTGTCGATGTTATAAGCACACCCAATACCAATCGAATTTACTAGAAATTGTACCATGTATTTCCAACCAACGGAAAACGGCTCTGTGTCACAATGATATCTGCAAAGTTCACTCCGTTATATGTTACAATGACATCGCCAAAATTCACAACGTTTCATTGGATAGAGCAATTGCATAAAGCAATGAAAAACAAAGTGATAGAGCTATAATGGCAAAATATTTCTGAATGACTTATCAGTCGTAAATTTCGTTATGAAGGGAATCCAGTCATAACAGCTGCAGCATTGGAAATACCATAAACGTTACAAGCAGCAATTGCAAAAAGTCAAGTCCAGCTTTATTGATTACTATATTGATTGTCATTTTGTCTCTTTTTATATGAAGCTAATAAGGATGCTAACAATATACTGGTAAACAATTTTGAATGGAGTACTTATGAAAAACACCTCCATATTCTACGGGTATGGATATAGGAATAGATACTTTAAGTTTGCTACCAAAGCGTCCTCCCAATGACCAAAGTCCAAATTAAAGTCGTGGCACAATATTGTACGAGGTAGCGGATGATAGTACTGGGTATTGATGACTTGCTACTTTCTGACATCAGCCCCACCCCAATAGACACCAAAAAGGAATAAATAACAACAACAATTATTTTTACAGGAAAAATTAAATTTCTGGTTCAAATAGATATTCTAGTTCGTGTCATAACTAATATATAAAAAAAAATTAATTCAAATCAGTCACTTGACTTAAACAGTGTATTCCAGAAATAATGGCGATAAGATAAAGAAAGAATCTAGACAAAACGTTTATGCTAACGAGTATACAGTACAAACAATCCAAGGAAATGTCTTGAATATTGCTGGATATTTTATTACAGAATTGAAATCTACTAACCATATATTGCCCATGTAATCCTCATGTACTGGTCATGATTTATTTACAGATAAAGATAATAAAAAACTACCTTTTTACAATTTCTATCTTGTAACAATATCGACGACTGAAAACCAGAACATTCAGGAACTCAATCCTAGGACTAATAACAATGTATTATTCAATGTGGTTGGTGAAAAGGTCGTCATGTACACTCTTCAGCTTTAGATATTAACAATGGGAGCCGTCCAGACGCCATCATCTGATGCAACCTGTCGCTCAATCCGTACAAAGCGTCTTAGGTTACTTGTTCAAGGTTAAACACTTTTCCTATTCATGTAAACTAGCTCATGTTGAATAAGTCTTCATAAACGTCTGGAATTGAACTGTAGCTCTATTTTGTTTATACGTTACTGTGGAGAATTGTTTAAATGAATTGAACATATAACTGTTTTCATCTTCCTTCATACAAACAACCTCTTTTGTAAGTATTAATGTGGCATGTTACCGATTAATTCTACAGTGCTTCAACGAATTAACATTTACATTATTTTTGGTCTAGCAAGAGATATAGCAATGACAATAATTTTGTTGTTCTGTGACCTTTATAATGTCTTTGACAGCATGTGGTATTGAGAACACATTATTAAACTTGGTGAACATGGAATAAATGATGATCTGCCTGACTGATATTTTTATAAAAAAATCAGATCATGAGCAAAATAGTTGCTATAAGAAATATTCATTATCATCATCCAGTGTTAAAATATTAAAACCCTGGTTACACTTAGTTACGTATTAGTTCCGTTAGAATTCTGGGTTTTGTAAATGATGAGGCTGAATCAATACAGTCTCTTACACGTCTTGTTGATGGTGACCCATCATTTTAGTCTGCATCTATTTATATTGCTGGAATTGTGCTTTTGATAATCTTGATTTGAGAATTGTCTGGTTAATGTAGTGGCTTATGACACCGAATGCTATAAAACAGTAATGTTGTTTTATCAATGTTACAAACTAACAAAATATTGTTAAACTACAATGGCAATAACAATATGAATTCTTATAAGCACTATATCAGAATTACCCTTGGAAAATACCTGCTGATAATATTACAACATGTAATAATTACATTGTAAATGCAATAACCGCTATCATCCTTGTCCCAGCAGAACATTCTACTACTTCACAGCTTTCTGCTATTCATGATTAGGTTTAAGTATGTTTTGTTGTTACAGCAAAAGCGTTGTTTTAATATAGGATTAAATGATCATGGTTGGTTATTTATCGATGTGTAAATTTTACCTAATCAATCAGTGATTCAAGTAGCTTTTAATTTTCATTATTTTTAATTTAGAAAAGGTTGATGCGTTTTAAACCAAGCTATTATTTCTTAACATTATACTTTCACCTGGCACGTGTTGTTATATCAATCGTTGTTCTTGTTTTTTACGCGTTTCAATCTTCAAAAAGCAAAATCTTTTCATTTAATCTTTTCATATTTTAGGTGAGAATTCGTGCTAGTCATATGACCGTGACCTTCAATAACAGCTGGTGCAACACATTGTCGAAGCAAAATGAAATAATTTATGATGATTGCTTGTAAAGCTTGCCATATGCTTTCTGTGGCAAAAGTACAAGTGTTGGAGAGCAGGAATGGTTGTATATTTACATTATTTTAACTTCAAATGGGCGATCTTAAGAAGAAAGTTGCAAATTTAGGTTGGAAATCAATGAGGTGGGTGAGTGGGTGGGGCTTGTTATTTTATTAGTATGGTGAAAGGTCTTGGAATAAATAAAGCTTGACTTAAAAGGACACAACCATGATACCAAAATTAGTCCGTGGAATTTACCGAAGTAATTTAGTCAGGCTGAAGTGAATAGAGTCGATTCAGTTTTATTATTATTGATTAAATTTGAAGATTTCATAAAGATTCAAGGCGATTCAATTCAAAAAAGTTGCTTATTTTCATACATATGGACAAACTACAAATATTGCCTTTTTATCACAATCTCTACGTACAACGTCAAAAACCTATCAGAGTTGCATAATTCAAAAATATGACACACTTGATATCATATAGTTTCAGACATTCATTATAATTCAAGTTAACCAAAATTTCTTCAAATTACAAATAAGTGTATTGCATCCAGTGCTTTATCGGACAATATTTTATTAGGTAAACACTTATTGTTTTCTACTAATAAAACTAAATCGTCAGCTAATAGCAAGCAACATGTCCGTAGAATCGTCAGCCAATAGTAAGAAACACGTCAGTAGAATCGTCAGGCAATAGTAAGAAACACGTCACTAGAATCGTCAGGCAATAGTAATAAACATGTCCGTAGAATCGTCAGCCAAGAGTAAGAAACACGTTAGTAGAAACTCTATACTATATGCATTCATTATAAGCCTATCGGGTTTTGCTTTTCAATTTTGACTGACATGTCGCGTTTGATTTTGTGATTCAATTTCAACAACATGCTAATCAATAAATTATTGACGATAAAGTTACTCTATGGCATCTGAGCGCAAAAAGTTTTTAACTGCTTGTTCACTTATGCTCATGAAATATGTACACTGTTATGCGGTACTTGAGTTGTTGACTAGTTGAGATGCTTTGAGGTCATTAAACAATTGACTTATGTTTAGACGAGATTTTCCTTCTTGATTAGCCAGGACGGCAGCCAATTGGAGTAAGGACTGCTGGTACAAAC